>NEWO01000914.1:114826-135158 GCA_003013225.1 Phalaenopsis aphrodite
ATTATAGTCAATGTAATATCTCAATTGAACAATATTATTCTGATTTTCTTAATTTATGAAGCGAATATTCTGTTATTATCTATGTTAAGGTGTCAAAGTAGAATTTAGCTAGTCTTCAGACTATTCATGAAGAGAGTCGTCGTGATCAGCTTTTGATGAAGCTCGGACATGAATTTGAAACTGTTCGGGTTGGGTTGTTGAATAGAAACCCGGTCCCTTGTTTGGATGTATGTTTTGGTGAATTACTGCACGAAGAACAAAAATTGACAACACAAGCCTCTATCAGTGCAGCTAGTGGATTATCTGAAATACCTAAAATTGCATATGTTGCTTAAACCAAAGGGAAGGAAACAAAGCAGTGTTACAGCTGCAAAGAATTTGATCATAATGTTTGTTATTGTAGTAAGAAGTTCTGTAATTATTGCAAGCAAAGCAGACATATTATTATAGAGTGTCCTACATGGCATCAAAACCACATACCACAAGCCCTTCAGGCTACGGCGTCCAGCTCTCACAATCTTAGTTCGACATCCACAGTTGCCGGTAATAATCAATCTGTTTTCACACCAGATATGATTCAGCAGATGATTATCCCTGCCCTTTCTGCTCTTGGTATTCAAGGGAAAGGTAAGACTTGCTTCTGTTCCTTCACCATGATTTGTTGATTCTGGCACCACAAATCATATAACTGACACAACTGATTTATTGCATAATCAATGCACGTATACTAGTACTCCACATATTCAGATCGTTGATGGAAATAATATTCCAATTAAGACATTTGGTGATATTAGCTCCTCCTTCTAACACATGTCTTGGTTTCTCCTAAATTATCTACGAACTTACTTTATATTGGTCAAATAGTGGATAATAATTATGATGTACACTTTTGTCATGATGGTTGTGTTGTACAGGAACAGGTGTCGAGAAAAATGATAACGAATGAGCCTAAAGTGGGCAGGTTATTTCCATTACAATTTACCGTTCATCGGACTTTGTCATTAGCTTCTTCAGTTGTTGAAAATAAATCTGGCATCTGGCAAAGACGATTAGGTCATCCAAATACTGTTGTTTTAAATCATTTGTTGCAAAGTGGTATTTTTTATTTTACATATAAAAATTTATTATTGAATGTTCTTCTCATAAACTGAGCAAAAGTAAGACATTATCTTTTTCTATTTTGAGCAGTCGTGCCAATAAATGTTTTGACATTATTCATAGTAATGTTTGAATTACACCGATTATTTCAAATGCTTAGTATAAATATTTTGTGACATTTATTGAAAATTACAGCCAATTCACATGAATTTATTTTTTACATACCAAGGCAAAAGTATTTACCTGTTTCAAACATTTCTCACATATATTAAAACTCAGTGCTCCACTCGTATTAAAACCTTACGGTTTGACAATGGTGGTGAATAAATGTCTCGTGGGTTTCAAGTATTTCTTCATAACAAGTGTATTGTCTCACAACGTTCATGTCCTTATGCACCTCAGCAGAATGGGGTTGCCGAATGAAAAAATCATCTGTTGGATATGATACGCACATTATTGCTAGAATCTTTTGTTCCAGCTAAGTTTTGGGTAGAAGTTTTATCTACTACAGTTTATTTGAGTAATCATTTACGATCTCAACAATTGATGTTTGATTCTCCCTACTACTAATTTTTTGGTAAATATCCTGATTATCATATGCTACATACTTTCAGATGTGTTTGTTTTGTTCATTTACCTGCCTATGAACACCCTAAGTCGGCAACTGAGTCTGTTCGATGTGTCTTTATGAGTTACAGTCTTAATCATAAAGGTTTTGTGTGTTATGATTCGATTAATAATCGATGGTGTATCTCTCGGGGTGTGATTTTCTTTGAACATGATACTATTTTCAATATCATCTTTCGACATCTGACACTGCTATACTTCCTCACTTTGACGAATCTTTTTTTGATAAACGATTCAAGTCTGGTCTTGTCTACACACGACGTCTGGCACGCTCATCTCTAGTCCTTCCCGACCCAACTCCTAAAAATGCTCCACTGATTCTTTGACGATCAACTCATCACATTCGTTATATGGATAGATATGGCTATCCTGCAATTTTAACTAATACTACAGTTCCTACATCTTATTTTCAGGCTACTAAACAAACTAGTTGGATAAACACCATGCAAGAGGAACTTCAGGCACTTCAAGACAATCACACTTGACATATTATTTCATGTCCTGTTGACGTTAAATCTACTGGTTGTAAATGACTTTATTCTCTTAAACTCCGATCTAATGACTCCCTTGACAAATATAATGCAAGATTGGTAGCTCTTGGCAATCGACGAGAATATGAAACTGATTATGAAGAGACATTTGCACATGTGGCTAAGATGACAACTGTCCGACTTGTTCTATCTATTGTTGCATCTAAAAGGTGGCCCTTACGTCAGATGGATGTTAAGAATGCATTTTGCGCGGGAACCTCAAGGAAGATATCTATATGACTCCTCCACCAGGCTTTTTTTCTACACTTTCACATGATGTTTGTAAACTCAAACGGTCTCTATAAGACACGGGCCTAGTTTGAAAAGTTTCGCAATACTCTTCTTAGTTTCTCTCTTATTCAAAATGAACATGATTCTTCATTATTTTTGTGCAAAACTGACAAAGGAATTGTGTTATTATTAATCTATGTTGATGATATTATCATCACAAGATCTAGTACTCAATTGATGTCTCAGTCACAAAAGCGTCTTCAGGGTTCTTTTCAAATGTAGGATTTGGGGTCTTTAACTAATTTGTTAGGTCTTGAGGTTCACTCTTCTCCCGTTGGTATTTTTCTTCACCAGCATAGCTATATTAAGGAACTCATTGCTTTGGTCCAGCTTCAAAAGGGTCATCCTGTCGATACTACTTTGGAAGTGAATGTTAAATATCAACAGAATGATGGTGAATTTCTATCTGATCCATCACTGTATCGACAACTCGTTAAGAGTCAATTTTCTAACCATCACACGCCCTGATATTTCATTTGTTGTGCAACAAGTTAGTCAATTTATGCAGGCACCTACACATATTCATGTAGCTGCAATTCAACGTATTGTTAGATATTTGAAAGGTACTTCTCATCGTGGTTTGTTCTTTTCTGCGGAGTCTACTATTCTCTTGACAATTTATAGTGATGCTAATTAGGTCGGTTGTTCTAATACACGTCAATCTATTACTGGTTAGTGTATATTTCTCAGCAACTTTTTAATTTCTTGGAAGAGTGGGAAAGAAGATCGAGTGTCTAAGTCTCCTACTAAGTCTGAATATCGTGTTATGTCATTTGCTTGTTCTAAGATCATTTGGCTTCGGGATATGTTGGTAGAGCTTGGTTTTCCTCAACTTGAGTTTACTTTTTATGCCGATAAGACTAGTGTTATCCAGATTACTATTACTCATGTATTTCATGAGCGCACGAAACACGTTGAAGTAGACTGTCATTATATTCAAGAAGCTTATGATAATGGTGCTATTTCTCTTCCTCATATCTCCTATGATCTTCAAACGATTAATATATTTACTAAGGCCATTTTTTGACAATGTTGTTAGTTCCTTGTTGACAAATTGATGTTTCTTAATCAATCAGCATCAATTTGAGTGGGATATCAATTAAGAGTAACTGAAATTGAGCGGAATTAAGAGTTTCCTTTTTTAAATTGTTGAATTAAATTCCTATTTTTATTGTACATATTCTTTCCTTATAGCTGAATATTTAGATTAAAAATATGTATTATTAAGTTATCTAAAATTAATTGTACAAATTATTATATATTATTATGCTACCTAAAATAGATTGTACAGACTATTATTAATTGGAATGAAAGCAACGAAAAAAGGCATTCAACCAATTTACTCAAAAGATTGACACTACAGTCCTAGCAAAACAAAATATTTGGTAGTAAAAGAAAGCAGAAAACGGGAATGGAAATTTGCGAGTTTCTTCAAGCTAGATGAGGCTCGTGCCTCTGTGATTCGGGGATCACGGCAATCGTGATTTTCCTAGATGTCCTCCTACGTGATTGTTGTTAATCGAGGACAATGTACTCTTTATGTCTATGTCTAGGTTAAAAGAAACCTAGAATCTATCAAGTTAAGGTTTCCTCAATCCCGATGACATTCCGCATGACTTTTCCAATCCCTTAGGATGATTGCAAAATTCCACTGAAATATATCTATCCTCTTAGAATTTTGTGATTAACCATTTGTTTCCACTATACAACAATTAGAGGTTGTAATCTTCCTAGTTGTCCAGACTAAGAGTAAAAGAAGATCGGAGGTTAACCAATAATATTGGTCATGAAAAGCTCCAGAAAACAATTAATGAAAAAACACTACAGAAAGCCAACAATAGATTCACTACTCCATACATCACAGAGATGCGAAGAAAAATTTAACTGCTCATTACGAGAAAACCACAGCAGAAAATCACAAGAAATTCCATTGCAAGCAACATAAAATGAAAAACTTACAAGAAATTATTTCCCCTGTAAAGCCAGCAACTCTCTCTCATACAAAAATCTCTCACAACTCATAAAGTTAGAAAAAACACTCCCTTGAAAATTTCAACCCAAAGAGAAAAAAAACCCTCAAGAAATCCCTCAAATCCTGTCCCAAACTCTCTTCTTTTAGCTTCCAAACTTTCTCTCCTCCGGAACCCGTTGTCCCCAAGCCTCCAGGAGGCCAAGAACAATTTCTCATGACAAAAACATATTTTTATAGATAGATTTACATGAAGGATCCAAAATAGGCATCCAAGCTTTTCAAATTCATCAATAGGATCAAAATCGGCAAGAAATCTTTCAAAATATGAGTTTGGACGTCCAGCGTTGTGGTCATGTTTGAAACTAGTGTGGTCATGTTAGTTCTAGTGTGGTCACGCCCAGATAAAATGTGGTCATGCCAGACAACACTATATGACGTGTTTTGACCACGTTTTGCATGTTCGACACCTATAACCTGCACAACATAAGAAAAAAATTTCTCAAATGTAAATCTAGGATAAAAACGTAAAAATAACATGTAAAACATAGAGAAAAATATAGATAAAATCACGTAGAATTGACGCATATCAATTACGCATCCCGTCAAAATTGATCAAACAAAATTTGACGGCAAAGAAAACATTGAAATGTGATGATGCAATGTGATGAATGAATTACATTATCTGAATCTGGAACAAGTCCTGAATAGCGATGAATGTCCTGAAGAGATGTCAGAGAGAGATTGGTTGAAGATGAACAAGAATGTTTGTGGCTTGATCCGAAATTGCTTGACCCAGGATATCAAATATAGAGTGATCATGGAAACTTTTGCAGGAAAGTTGTGAAGGATAATATAGAACAAATATCTCATGAAGAGCATGGAGAACCGTCTTCATATGAAGCGTCGACTCTACAAATTTCAGATGAGACGAAAGATTACAATTGATGAACACTTGAATGACTTTACAAAGCTGTTGACGGATTTGTTAAATTTGGATGAGGAGTTGGAGATGAAAACAATATGCTACTTTTGTTGAATTCGCTCTCGGATGAATATGAAAATTTACTATGATGCTCATTCATGGGAATGAAGTATTGAATTATGGCTAAGTGACTACGGCACGGTTGAATCATAAGTTCCGCCGAAGTGACAGAGCCTGCAAAAATGGAATCAGCTGAGGCAATTACATTCCAAAGTGGTTGATCTGAGAAGAAGAAGAAGAATTGGTCAAAGAAAGGTGGTAACAGTGACATTTCTCAAAAGCGGGATAAGTCTTGTGGACGCAGTCTTGAAAAAAAAATAGTGTTTTTTTTAGAGTGGTTATTGGAAAAAAGATTGTCTGAAGCTGAAGAAGAAGGTAAAGGAAGTTGCATCTAAGGCCAAACCCAATGTCATTATGGAAAGATGTGAAGAGACGGATTCGGGTGTATTATTATCTGCAGCTTCTCACAGTTTGTTTACAGATGATTCGTATTGAATTCTGGATACAGGTGTTACCTATTATATTTGTCCTCATCAAAGGTGGTTTTGTACGTAAAAAGAATTGGATAGCGATGCAGTGACTATGGGCAACGATCAAACTTGTCGTACTATCGATTAGGGAGTAT
The DNA here is from genome assembly GCA_003013225.1 of Phalaenopsis aphrodite. Lineage (NCBI taxonomy): Eukaryota > Viridiplantae > Streptophyta > Magnoliopsida > Asparagales > Orchidaceae > Phalaenopsis > Phalaenopsis aphrodite. The sequence continues at coordinate 120,952 of NEWO01000914.1, forward strand.
CTTTGCAGCATATATCGGGGTATTGTGGCAGAGTTGACTGATGTTAAAAATGTTCCAGATATAGGAATAATTTGTCGTCAATTGGAGCTTTAGAGTCCAAGAGCTATAAGGTAGTTATTGAGGTAGGCGTTTTGAGGATATGTTATGGAGCAATGGTTTTTATGAAAAGAGTTCTTCATCAGAATCTTTACTATCTTAAAAGTCGCACAATGACTAGAACGAAAGTTGTTTCTGATAATTCTTCTGACACCACTATGTTGTGACATATACGGCTAGCTCATGTTGGGGGAAGCTTCATTTCAGGCTTTGGTGAATAAAAGATTGATCAAAAGAGCGAGCACCTGCAAACTTGATTTCTGTGAGCATTGCGTTTAGCAAGAAGACAAGAGTATCTTTTGGGACTGACATTCACAGTACAAAATGTATTTTAGAGTCTGTTCAAAGAGATATTTGGGGCTCAACAAAGAAAACATTATTCAACGGACGAAGATACTTTGATTTCTTTATTGATGATTACTTTAGGCACGTTTGAGTGTACACTATGAAGCGCAAAAACGAAGTGCTGCAAATTTTCATAACATGGAAGAAGTAGACTAAGGCTCAGATTGGTAAAAAAATCTGGTGTATCAGATTAGATAATGGAAACGAATGCACTTCAGATGCATTCTCGCAAGAGTGTCAAAGAACTGGGATAAAGCACCACTTCACTATTTGAGAAATACCACAGCAGAACGGGGTGGCAGAGAGAATAAATTGGACATTGGTGGAGAAATTTCGATATATGTTATCCAATGTTGGGTTGGATAGAATCCATTTGGCTGAATAGCTGCAAAAGATAGACACATTCTGGTGACAGACATATTCTAAGAGCAGGACCTATTCTAGTGCCAGACACTTTCTAGTGACAAACATATTTTAAGCTGCAGAAGAAGACCCTAAAGGGGATGTGGTCAGGATATCCTGGTAGGGATTATGAGAACATGAAAGTGTTTGGGTGTCCAGCTTATTACCACGTGCAATAATAAACTGGAACCACGAGCAAAGAAGATGATCTTTATTGACTTCAGGCGTGGATTTAAGGGCTTCAAGTTATATGATCTGTCAGAAGAACGAATGTCATTAGCAGGGATGTTGTATTCGAAGAGGAAAGCTTGTTGAAAAATCAGGACTCAAAGTGAAGAGTTTTACTGGGATCATAGATATGCAACAAAAGTTAGAAATTGATGCAACTTCATTTGTTCCACAGAGTTCATCCCTTCCGACTCAGATATCTGATTTAGTTGCAGCTCAGGAGGTATTTGTTGATAGTTCTCAGAAGGAGGTGGAAGAAGATGTTGAGGTTGAGTGCAAAAATGGAAGAAGAGCTACTATCTGTTGATAGTTCTCAGGAGGAGGTAGAATATCCCTACTCAAGAATTTATTGCTAAGAGCAGGACCAGGTGCTAGAATGTTGATAGTTCTTGGAAGGTGAAAGAAGATGCTGAGGTTGAGTACCAAAATGGAAGAAGAGTGAGTATTTCTTGATAGTTCTCAAGAGGAGGTGAAATATCCCTAGTCAAGAATTTATTGCTAAGAGCAGAACCAGGCGCCAGAATGTCCCAAAATCAGCTTGGTTGAGCAATCACATTACATTTGCACTTTTAGCAACAGAAGCAGAAATTCCTTGTCACTACAAAGAACCGGTGGAGAGCTCATACTGTGATCTTTGGAGAGCGACAATGAATGAAGAGATGGAGTCTATTCGGAAGAATGATAATTGAACGTTAATGAATCTTCCTCCAGGTAGGAAGCCCATCGGGTGCAAATTGGTGCATGCAAAGAAGGAAAGATCTCACGGAACTGATGTGCGGTACAAGGCTAGAATAGTGGCAAAAGGTTTTGTGCAACAAGAAGGGATTGATTATGGTGAGTGTTCTCCCCCGTGGTCGAGCATCCCTCAATCCATGTCCTCTTAGCACTTGTAGCAAAGTACGGTCTGACCTTGGAACAGCTTGATGTGAAAACCGCATTCCTACACGGAGAATTGCAAGAGATCTATATGTTGCAGCAGTCTGGATATGGAGTATCAAAAGACTTGGTTTGCAAACTGGACAAATCTTTATATGGGTTAAAGCAGGCACCACGACAGTGATATAAAAAATTTGATCAGTTCATGAGGGGACAAGAGTACATAAGGAGTCAGTATGATCATCGAGCATTTTTCAAGAAGTTGGCAAACAATGATTTCATTTACTTGCTTTTATATGTTGATGATATCTTGATTGCATCTGTTAGTCAGATTGAGGTTAATAGGATGAAAAATCAACTGTCCAAACATTTTGAAATGGAGTTAGGTAAAACTAGCAGAATTCTTGGCATGGAGATTCTCAGAGATAAGGCTGTTGGAAAGGTGTGGCTCTCACAAGGAGTTTATGTTCGGAAGGTGTTGAAGAAATTTGGGATTGATGACTCAAGCAAGGCGGTGAGTCTACCCATTGCATCTCAATTTCAGTTGAGTTCATAACAGTGTCCTAAAAATGATCAGAAAAGGAAAGATATATGATCGGTTCCTTATGCTAAAGCAATGGGCAGTCTGATATATGTCATGGTTTGTACTAAACCAGATATTGCACAAACAGTTAATGTTGTGAGCAAGTTCATCAATAATCCAAGAAGGAGACATTGGTAGGTTGTGAAGTGTATTCTAAGGTATCTAAAGGATACCGTTGATGTAGTCTTGGTGTTTGAAAAGCAGCCATCAAGTTCGGATTTGTGTAGACTACACTGACTCATACTATGGTGATATGTATAGGCGAAGATTTATGATAAATTATTTATTCACATTGATAGAAGGTCCAATCAGTTGGAGGTCATCTCTTCAGTCTACTGTTGTTTTGTCTACTATGGAGGCTGAGTACATGGCAGTCACAGAGGCAATGAAGAAAGTAATATGGATGCAAGGCCTATTGAATGACTTGGGAGTTGATTAGAAGTCACTGACGATGTTCCGTGATAGTCAGAGTGCGATATTCTTGGCTACAAATTCAGTTCATCATGCTCATACCAAGCACATTGATGTGAGGTACCACTTTGTTCAGGACTTGGTTGAAAAAGTCAAGTTTCTGTTGAAGAAGATAGATACGAAAAAGAATCCGGTGGACATACTCACGAAGATACTACCAGTCCAAAAGTTCACCTACTGTAGGAATTTCGTGAACATCCGAGCTCAGGACCGATGGTCATCTCTCACTTATCAGTCCAAAATACCCAATTGGGCATTTTAAAGAACTATGTGAGTCTTAATCCTTTTGTGCGGGAAGGTACGTAGGGTACGTAAGCAACCATCTTAGGGCAGCAAATTTGGAGTTGGAGCTCAGTTGGTCATCTCTCACTTATCTGGAAGAAAGAGATAAAGTGTAGATTGTTATATTTATGGCTTTTATCTAACGGGTTTATTTATTTGATTTGTTTCATTTTTTGTTTCTTTTTTTATATGTTATAAGTCTCCTCTATTCAAAAAGACTTAGGGCTTATGAGAGGAGCATGGTGAGAAGGGTGATTGTAACCTCATGCCTTTTTTCTTTCTCTCAATTCGATGCTAGTGGAATCTCCCTCCCCGTGGATGTAGGTGTATCGATTTAAAGTTGAACGTCGTAAATCTTTTTTGTTTGATTGTTATTGTGTGAATTTCTACACTTCCGCATTGTTTTTGCATAAAACAACTTACATGTAGAATATCTTTATAGATTTATTGAGCCATGTTTTGAAGGACAGAATATTCACCAATGCCATGTTTACCTCTCATTTCCTCAATGCACGTTAAGGGGAACTTGACTAATAAGTTCTAGGTCAATTCAACTTCTAGCGGGGAACTAACCTTCAAAACATACACTAGGAACCGTAATTAAGATGTGCAGAAGCTAAAGGAAAGGTAGTATGGTATAAAACTTAGAGGACTTGACATTTGCAAATGTGAATGCCTGACCACGCACACATGATCAAAATAGGATCCATTGATTTACTTTTAATGTCACCATTTTTAGCATAGAACAAATTTCAAACTCTTGGTGATCCACCCAATGCAAATTACTCGAGAGAACTTTTGTAGCATAAGTAATAAATACTAAAAAGTAAATCTTTTTTAAACCTTATTTAATCATATGCTACTGATTAATTAAATATTTCGGCATTGTGACATTTTGTGGGGTGCTTAGATTTCCATTATACAATACTAAAAAAGGAAGAGAGGAGAGAAGACACGCTAAAGTAAGCAAAGGATGGAGTGTATGAGTTGTGCTAATAGTAAAAAATACCTATCATTTCAAGGATTAAGATGGCAGCCACACTTACAAGGATCTACATCTAATTTTCAATGACCCAAGCCCATCTTTATAGATCTAGTGAATAGCTACAAAGTGGGGACATCTTGGGATATCTGACTCCAATATCCCAAAGTTACTATATGTTGGTCATCTCAAGTAGCATCCATGTTACCACACTTACATGGATCCACCACCACATCACAGTGAGGCAAGCCCATCATCATAGATCTAGTGAATGACTAGATCTATTTTGGGCTACCTGACTCAAATATCCCCAAAGTTAGTACGAAGCTAGACGACTAATGGGTACCATCATTCATGACACATGCATATCCACCATCATGATATGAGCTTGGCCCATCTTACACAGTGCCACCATCAACCTATGCAAGCAACTAGAATAAATTTGAGTTAGGATCATCAACATACATTTTGGATTTCATTATGCCAACTCCAACAATTCAGCCTTCAAAACCTCCTTGGAGTAGCATAGAGAGGAGATACACAAACATAGCATTGGAGTTAAAATGAAAACAAAAGTAGTGCTACTGATGACGATGGCGAATTGGATGCTTTGATCTACAAATGTGGCCTCTACGATATTTATATATTGAATTATGATCCATACCAGGCAGGAGGCATAGATGTTGACTTCTTAGGCATTTAAAAATGTCATTTTTCAAAGCAATAGATTAAATAAATAAACTTCATTTATCTGGATTCCAATACCCCATATCAATTGTCAAATATACTTTTAAATTATTGAACCCGATAAAAGTACCAAATATAATTTATGCCATATATTGGAATGATACTAGAAATTCCTAGAGGGAGCTAATAGATTGAATCGAATTATAACTTTTTGGCATATAAAGTTGAACATAAAAGTGAGCCAAATATTTCAAGAGAATGCCAGCCCGTTTAAACTTATTCTTCATAATATTCTTGATACATGTGCATGGCCATCAATGAATTCCAATATATCATTAGAACATCACTATTGACTCACGTACTTTCTACTTTTGCTCAAATAGAAAATTGTTGGCCACTTAACTTGATTTAATAATGAAGGAATAAATAGGCTTTCAAAAGATCTAAATTACCAAAAGAACAAACAATATAACCTATATTTTTGGCTATCCCATGAAATATATTTTTACAAGTGTGACAAAGAATTGTTACTCCATTTCATATTTTTGGCAAACTGACGAAACTAATACAAAAGGAATTTCAAAAAGTTGAAGACATCAAAATGGTTGTCGAAGACATTGCTTTTTGGAAAAAAAAATAGAAGACATTGAGCTGTGCTAACCAAATCTAGGATTGAAAAATTGAATTAAAAGACAATAGAGCATATGTGCCACCTAAAAATCATAGGAATATTACTTTATGTAGAACAAGCTTGTTCTCACTTCAGACCCCAGAAAATTGGTTGTTTAATCTGTACCATTCTATGAGCATAAATGGAGTGAAGGACGCCAGGATTTTTTTATATGCATGAGAAAGCAAAAGTCAACAACAATGCTGTGGTGTCAAGTCTCAACTCCTAATTCTTAACTGCAAGCAAATGGTAAAATGTTCATGATAAATTTACCAATCTAACCCAACTTAAAGTAGGATGCCATGCAGAGCAAGCAATCATGTACTAAAAGAAACATCACATAGAAAAGTTTATCTACTGCACGGATGTTTGCATTTTCCAATAGATTGTCGAAGGATCTAAGTACGAGATTAGACAACCACAAATGGGCAATACGTATGATGTTTGTTTGTAGAAAGTATTCAAAAAAGGTTGCCTTCAAGAAAAAAAGGAAAGAATTCTTGAATGCACGATATTGGAGAACAATAGTTCCAGATATACTGACACCATCTGTACACAAAAATCAACTTTAAATTCAGATGTACGACTCAAATGTGAAAATTAGATCACTAAGTTACAACAAAAAAAAAAACAACAACATCAAAACTACTATGAATTCAATCTTCGTAAAGAATCTCATGCTCTATTAGCAATCATGCACTTTTCATCATCATGAAGGCTCTACAAAAAAACTTTTCATTAACAATTCAATCTTAAAATTTTTAGCAAAGATATAAAGACTGCCTAACTGTTGTATCGTTGAATTGATATCAAATATCAATAATGAAAAAGTAAATAATATATGAAACATCTTCATTACAATAACAGTGAATTTATATGTGCATATAAAAATTGGCAAGAGTGCTCAATCTTTGATTAATGCGATCAAGAATATCAATTAAATTTAGATGGGCAATAAAATAATTTTGTTATAAGCTTTAAATTGCATGTAAGAAGCATATCTTAAAATATAAAACTTGAAATCCCATCACAGGAAAAATTAACTTCAAGAATAAGTTGAGCAATATAAATCATAAATGTCTAAAATAAAACTGCTCACAAAAAATATCCAGCATGATTTCTCTTTTAAGAAAAAATGAATGAAATCACTCACCCATTCCATGGCCAATTGTAATCATTAAGAATTATTATAAACGGAGAAGTGCTTGACACAAAAGAAATCGACTCTTTGACCAAAGATTTTCCAATTTTTCATAGAAAAAAAGTTGTTTTTCTAAGTAAAATAACAAAACAAATTTAAAAAAACTTTCCCAGTTACCAAATATAAAATATCATTTGCCAAGAGACCAAAAAAAAAAGAGAATAAATGCAAGTGTAATGTCTCAGTGCCAGGAAAGATCAAATGAATGGTCCATGGAACAGGTCTACATGCATGAATGGACACGTGAGGATAAATGGAGAAAATTTTACCATAAAAACAAACTGCTATGTGAAATATAATGTCTTCATGCACATAGGTGAGTTTCACCTCTTCTTGAATTTCTAGATGCCTTACAAGGTATTAAACTATTATAAATGAAGAACTTCATCAGCCCACTCAAATAAATTGTTTCCACAAAGGTACTTCTGGTAGATGAAAATTCCTGCAACAGTGAACTATACTGCACAACATCGTACCAATTAGCACAGCTTTTCATATCAAGACCAGAAAATCATATAACATTAGCTGAGAAAAAGAAAACTATACAAAGCTTTAAATTTGAATTAGCAAGGGAAATCACACAAGGTTCTGAAGGTTTGATTGATGTTTGTTATCAATAACCACAAAAACTCATTGTCATCTCATTGCAATAGGCTTTTCCATTTGTTATTATACCATATCTGTCTCAGGTACAATAATCTTTAGCAGCACATCATTATACGAAACAACCAAAATGCCCTCCTCACTCTGAGCTCTTTCCTTATTACCCCTCTCTTCAGCATTTTTTCTCTCCAACTGCTACCCTAACACTTCCAACGGGTTCTAAAGTGAAAGTGAGGCAAACCATGGAAACATGCTTTATATGGCGTGAGGAAGAAGAAGCAGAGGCTTAATTGAACATTTACTATAAAATTCCACATGATAATACAAAACATAAGAATAAATCGAAAGATTAGCAAATTTTTACTAGCACACATAAAGCCATATAAATCTGAGCAGTGTGTGAAATAGAAACATTATTCCATAAATCGTTAAAACTCATAAGCATGATGTCATGAGCTACAGAAGATACCAAATTAATGAACACATGAAAACAAGAGTATTGGAGACCATGATCATTAAAAAATCTTTCAATGCAACAAAAGATAAGTTGAATTTCCAGCTTTCAGTAATTAGTTTCTTAATAAATAAATTAAAAATCACAACTTGTACCAAGAAAATCAAGAACGGAAGCTCAGCTCAAGGAGCATAATTCAGTCTATAAACAAAGATTGCAGTCAATCGTGGCCTAAGTATTTTCATTTTGAAAAAATAAAAAATAAAAACATATACAACACCTAAAATTTGTGTTCACTATTTTAAAAAAATATTGATTTATTTTAAACAATAAATAATAAAAACACCTAAAGCCACAAATCAAATATATTGTCTAAAAAAATAATAAATAGTTCCAAACAAGTTATGGAAAGTCTTAACAAATATTGATATTTATATACTACTTTTTTGTTTAAAAAACAATTTCAAACTCTAGCAAAAATAATAATTTACCATATTTTATAACGAGGAATTTAACTTTATAAGCCCCATAATAGCAAAAATTAGAGAGATATGACTGTTATTTGTTTACTAGGGAAAATATGCCAAAAAATTTGTTTTGGATGAAGTTATCCCTCTTATATTTATAAAAGTGGTTCAACCAGGTTTGTTCAATAGGTCCACATAGCTTAATGTAGATGCCATCATAGAAATCCGATGTAAGATTTCGTGATAATAGCTTGTTGTGGGCTCACCTACGAAACCAGCAACACTGAGCACAAGAAGATTTTATGATGGGAACTCATTGGATGCTCTTTGAGGCAACTAGCAACATGCGAGGAAAACACAATTTTGTGATGGGAGCTTGCCAAGACTTCATTGATGGGACAAGTGAAATGTCATAAGAGGTTCCATAACTGAGGCTCACTGCGAAGGCAATATCAGAACCAACAATATGTGAGGAGAAGAAAAGGATATAGTGGACAACATCTCAGGACCAACTGAAAGCAATGTGCTAACTGGGAAATGAACACAGAATAAGACGTGTGAAGGAAACTCCAAAACAGGTTCAAATTTTATTCCAAAAATGCACCACCATAGTTCGAACCTTGTTTCAACCTAGTTCAAATTTGAAATAGTTCTAACCAAATTTATTCACCATAAACTTCAGCAAGAAGTCCATATAGGTAATTTGATCCAAAATAAGTTTTCATGCATATTTCCCAAAAGAATAAATATCAGGCAATTTTTTTTTTTAAATGTTCACTATTATGAAACATATAAAGTCAAGTTTCCCTTTTAATATCATGAAAACTGAAACTGAACTTATCAGGTTTCTTAAGACACCAATAATACTGACAATACTGCAATCGTAATACTATTACTTGTATAAAATTTAGAAAAAATGTCATATTAATATTTAATAAACAAGCATCAATTAATATGAGAATTTGATAGAAGTTCTAATAGCACTGCAAGGGTTTTTTTTAACTAACCGGCAAATGAGGAGGATCAATTGTCTATAATTTGTTGCCATGTTTCAAAATGTTAAAACTACACCACACGTCCTCGTTGGGTCACTGTCATGCTAAAAAATAAAGTATATCTAAGCCTTCATAACGAAAATCTTTTCAGAGCTTTTATTAAGCGGCGTCAATCATACAATTTAGCAGAAAAAGCTTAGGTATCATGTCAAGAAAAAAAAGTGTAAAAAAGTTAGGAAAACAGCAAAGGAGAGCCGCACCAGAGCAACAAAGGAAGGCAGATCATTAATCGTCCCGCGCAAAGAACCCACCACTCTATCAGATTCTAATGCCTTTGCAGCAAAGCCAACTCTAACTCCACCTTCCACTTGCTCGCCACCAGTCGAATCGACAGCATTCCCAGCGGCCATCACCCTGAATCCACACACTTTCCGGAAACTCCTTCTCAGTCGACATTTACCGAACCGAAGCACTTCCAAATTTGCCGCATCACCAACCTTTAACTCCCGGCCCCCATTCTGCAAGAACTTCGGCATAAATGTCAAACAATAACAATGATAAGATTGCACCCGAGAATAAATCGAGGAAGAAGAACAAGAGCAGAAAATTACACCGCAAATTAGCGACAGAGCGGGAAGGAGAACAAGGGCATTGAAGTTCGATGACATAGTAACCAGTCATCAAAATCTCAGCACGATATTGGTAAGAAATAAGGTGAGGGGATTGCATCTTGATAAGCTTTATGACAAATGAACAATTATTTTAGTATGGGGGTATATTCTTATGCAAATTGACAACATCTTTATTATATATATCATTCATTATATAATTTATAATTTATTTTAATACATTTAAAGTTTTTAAACTATTTTTTTATTATTATATAATATAATTAAAGCATGATGCATTCATAAGAAGACTCATTACTAAGAGAATAATATTATTATTGAATAATTTAAGTATATTTACTTAATAAGTTAATTATATTTTGTAATGATTTAGTTGCATTGAGAGATAGCATGTGATTTTCTTAGTACTATTTATTTTCTATTTCTATAACAATTATATTTGCAAATTTTAAAATAATTTGATACTACTATTTTAGTGACATATCATTAATTTCACATATAAATCAATTAAATTATTAGATCATATAAGTTAGATATTTGACATAGATCTTAATGATGTAACTAAAATATTAAAAATTTGCAGGTATAATGTTATGGTTATTATTAGAAAAATATAAAGAAATGTTTAATTTCTCAGTTACTAATGGTTGAGGTACAAGTTTAGTGGTTTATTCTCAGTACAATTTTAATGAATTATTTTTATTATCCACTAACTTATTCATAGTGAAAATAATATGAGACATGTGATATCAAAAATAGGTATCAGGAAAAAAAGTCTCAACCTGATATAAAATATAATTAAATATCTTATTATTTTAAAGACATAAATAAGGAAAATATGTAAATTTTTAAAATTTCAATTTAAAATTAAATAATGTAAGAAAATTTTTATAGTGACATTGAATGTCACATTAAATATTTTTTTCTTATGAATCTAAAATCTACCAAAAACAAATTCAAAATGCAGTGCTTGCATGCATTTGTCGATACTACATTGCTTGAGCAAATCTATACATTGCTTAGAGTCCTTATCCAAGATGAGTTGCCTAGCCAAGATCTCACAATATAATAACCTAGATCAAACTCACAAACTTGCCCAACCAAAAATGACCATGAACATATCAATTTGCTTAGCAAACTCTTTGGAAGACAACCTAGCCTGAGGACTCACTAATGTTCTAGCATAGCACAACAATAATGGCCTTATACTATTCTCTTGAACCAATAACATAACCATCTACATATAAGAAAGTAAAACCATGAGGACCAAGTACTTATTGAGTAATGCAATATTGACAACCAAATTTATTATCAAAAATAAAAATTGTAAATAAAATTAGTGCCAAAGCCACCTCATTGTTAAAAACTGTCTCATATTCGTACACAAGATAAGACTATTGTTGATGCTTAATTTAGTTGATAACTTTCTTAGATGAGCAAGAATAGTATAATCGATTTTATAAAGATTTATTGTAGGATGATCATGTGAAGGATCATCCTAATAGAATATTAGTTTTCTTACACTAACAACTTATTTGTTTTATCTATGGGTGTCATATGAGGAAATAAAAACCAACCACTAAGGTGTTTTACTTCAATGATTTCATAAAATAAGGTGTTTGTGCGAACATCTACTTATTCTTAGATCATATCAAAGTATCTCTTATTGAACTGTCTAAATTCAACAAATCAATCTCAAAAGTTGTGTTACTTGAAATTTTAAATAGGGTCATCATTATTAGAAGTTGAGTAATATGATTCATCAAATTTATTGGAATCACTAGAATTTTTTATAAGGACCAGCTTTTTAAAATTATCATTATTAAAGTTATGCAAGATATTCTTATCTAATATAGACAAGACATATACATAATTTTTTTTTATTAATCCATTAGATTTTGAGGTGATAAAATAGAAGTCATATAGAGTGAGAAGAAGGATGGGTTTAACTCTATTATTTGTAAAGATTACATTACAAACATCATTTTTTTTAGAAACTAGTGAAATCATATGAGCTTGAGTTTTCATTGGCTTGGGATTCCTTTTATTCATTTTTTTCTCTAGTTGCCCTTCAAAACTGATGGATCAACCTATATAATTTTTCTTTGAGCTTCATTAAATTCTTATAGAGAATATTTTAGGTTTTATAAATAATAAGATGAGAGATTTTGGATAATAAAATTTTCAAGCTTTCTTTAAGTTTAAATAGACTAAAAAATAGAAGCCTCGCCTGAGACAACCATCATGGGCCCCTAGCAAAGATCAACAAGGTATTCCTTCAAGTTGACAACTTCTCTAAACATATGATTTCTCCAATGCTCATCATTAAAAGTAATATAATCTTCAATTGCATCCTCAATTTAATAGATATATGGGCAATAGTTTAAATCAATGCTCTTTCCCATCACCTCTTGCTTATCGGGCTATAGTAACTAGAAGACTATATTTTCACTAAGTTCTTAAAGATCCTCGTAAATGTAACCCTTTTTAAGGAACAAGTTTGATTCATTCAAACGGGTTATAAATTCCTTCATTATTGTTAGCTTAGATGGATGCTATTATGAAGATTATAGTGGAAACTTGTTAGCCTAAACTTACACCAGTTATTTTGCTTTATCAATAACATACATTATCCTAGATTTCTTTCTCAAGATTTAGGTTTTCTACAATTTATAATAAGTTAACTAATTTTTCATAAGTGTCAATTAAGAGACTGCTTCTTCTTGATTTGCAATAGACTTCAAGAAACCTTGTTAAGGGAGAAAGCCACTAGGTCATGAATGTCCATCAAATGGATCTCAATTATGTGCTCCTCCTACAATTGAAGTTTACATTGTATGTTTTTATTTCAGCATCTTAAGATGTAATTAACTAGTTTCTCATTCAACATTTTCTTATTAACTATCAAATCGCCTATTATAACTTGATACTTGATTTCAAAGTATGCATTAAGCTGCAAGAAAACTTAATGTACCGTTCTAATGCTAAACCAGATAAATTGCTTACAACTTTTCTAAATAACATAGTAACATTACCGTTTATGTTAACAACTTGCTTTAAATTGAGTTAGATGCTACCTTAAGTTACTTATTCCATAAAGTACATTGATGATGGAGGCATTAATTTCTTAAAATATTGTACTACATCAAAGTCTTTTGAGTAAGCTTAGTTTTTGGAATGGCTGAAGTCCCTTGAGAATGCTTCTTTGACTTGTTGCTCTAAAAGCTTCTTAATATCCATATTTAAGAATATTAATGGCTTAAGGGCTCTTTCAATGCTTGCTATGAATGTTTTTTTTCAACTTCCACAACCTTCTTTTTTTTGACACATGAGCAAGTTTGAGCATATCTGAGTCTTCGGGTGCTTAATGTTACATATAAAAATATTCATCTTTATTTCCATTCAACTTTTTTATTTGTATTTTTCTTGAACTATTTAAACATGCTTTGAGTTGAATTTGTTGTTTCACCATTCTCAGCTAATTTGCTATTGAATCTAGACCTGGGATGTTGTAGCTCCTTTTGAGAAGATCCTCTTGTAACCACTATGAAAACCTTAACAAAAAATATATTATCCTAAGTGAGATCAAAATATACAAAATTCGATGGGACATTTACTAACTTCTTCAATTTCTCCTTTTGCTGAATGTGAAATTAAAAATAATAATAATCAAGTATATTATTTTTGTTAAATTTAGGGCTTTCTTCTTACGTCTTCCCATTCAATAGGCACCATTACTTACTGATTTTTAAGGATCTCTTTATCTCATGGCTTCTTCTTTTTGAGGAATATCACCTACAGAGCTCTAGAATATTCAAATCATAGCCACCATCTTCAATTCTCATTACTTCTGCTCAGTTGATTATAGGGAAGGTTAAGTTGAAGAGTGTTGAGAGAGAAAACTACCTAAATACTTACCTTATTTAAATGTTTTTTTTCTATTTATATATGTGTGTGTGTGTGTATACATTATTTATTTATAATTATTTATTATTTTTAAAAAAGAATGGTCGGAGGTTATTACACGAGCACTCAGCCACCCTCATGTGTATACCTATTCGAGGACCTCCCTTACTGCCAGCAAACTGGCTGGAGGGGGATTTGGACCCATGATCTGAAGGAACTTAAAACCTTCAAAGAGATTTCTCTACCAACAGGCCACGGCTGGCGGCACACACACAGACACACACACAGATATTATATATATATATATATATATATATATATATATATATA
>NEWO01000914.1:135218-162410 GCA_003013225.1 Phalaenopsis aphrodite
AAGTGTCTTAGCACTATCCTGAGAGCCCAGGCATTGTATTTAGGCCTCTAAACACATGTTTTTCACCCAAGATATTAAATTTGTGGTTTCATATACCCAAAGACGCAATGCAATATCAAGTGCCACAATGCTACAACTATGAGCTTAACAACACTAATGATGTTAAAAGAAGGAGCCAAAAGATAAGGAAACCAGTGTCTCAACATTGACTACCTAGCGTCATAGATTTAGAGTCCAACAGCTCAGCCCTATCATCCATAGCCCCATAGAATTATCAACACCTAAGTAAAGAGCCAAAAAAATAAAGGGCTTAAAGTCAAATTGCCAAACCTTCAATGTTGCACCGATATGCAACATCGTAGCACTACAAATCGAATGTCATTGCACAACATCCCAATATTAAAAAAATATTGCTTTGAAATATCAAATTCTAAGTTGGAAGGGGAGTTGAAAAAATATAAAAATACATAAAGGAAATCAAGAGCATAAACTTAAGTGGGTGACAGAGTGGAGTCAAATTGAATGATGTAAGCTAAACATGTGAGTGTGTTTGAATAAGTGAGTGAGTGAAAATTAATTTTCTAGAAGTGAGACAAAATGATAGAATAAGGAGAAAGAGAACTTGGCAAGGGCCATTGCAGTCAAATTCTTTTTTGAAAAATCAAGTTCTTCATTTTTTTTTAATTTCTACCCTAATAATCCTTTATAAACACATGGTTTAATTATGGTTAAAATGAAATGTTTCCATTATTTGTATGATAAAAGCATGTTATGCTAGAATTTTTTTCTTTTTTTTTGAATTTAAAATTACTCACAAGAAGTTGTAAAAAAAGTTTTATCACAGTTTAAATTTTTGTTCTTGTTTGTGTATTTTTCAATTTTATTTAGCATGAGTAAACTTAGTGCAGTTTATATTTTGATAGAGCATAATTAAACATCAAAAGAATCATAGCTAGTATTTAAAAGAAAAAAATTATTTCTTTTAAGCCCTAGAAACTTTTAGGAGAAATGAAAAATTCAATGTTTAAAATGACTAAGTGCATAAACATGTCATCTTATAATTTAAAATTTAGGATTTTTATGTTATCAAAAGATACACTCGTTCTTGATTGATGGTGATAATTTTTAGATGAAAACCTTATCAAAAAATTTGACTTGTTAAATTACAAATCAATAATACTTTTAAATTTGGGTATTAGTCACTTTTAAAAAAACTTAAAACTCAAAAACAAAAAGTTTTGCTTTAAATAGAAAATAGGTTTTTTAGCTAGTGCTTAACTTCAACTTTTGAATAGAAAATCACAATGTTTATAATTGTAGTAATAAATTTAAACTCAATTCCTTATATTACTCAATTTGATTTTGAATAGTGATAGTTCCATCTCAATTTTGTTACTTTCTTTTTCTGACTTTATTTCATTTAGTAGGAGTCATGAACCAATTTGACGAGTAACATGTGAATGATTTTTACACTATCCTTATAACTGTTAGAGGTGCTTAATTAATGGGATAAGGTGACACTTGAGGTTGATGATCATGGCCCAATATATCAGGGATAATCATGTCCATGGGATTAGACTCTATAAAATTATTTATAAGTACCCAATATATCAATGTATTGATTCTATTATAAATTGGAAGTAATATAGTGAGGTGTGATGGGTTAAAGGAAGAATTAACCTTATTTATCATGTATTTTTGTGTTTGAGTTACACAATATAAAAAACTTGGAGAACACTTAAATATATATTCCTATGATGATTCATGTTATGATTTTAGATCTTCCTTTTGTTTAATTTTATTGTCATGTTTAGTTTAGATTTACTTTTTATTGCAAATTGTTCTGTCCTAATGAATACTTGTAGATATTTTTGACTGACATTTGTGGTAGATAGAATTTTCAAACTATTTTTTTCTTCCTGCTTATATTTTTTGTAATGAATGTTATACATGTTAAAATTAAGTTTGGAGGTAGGAAGAAAAATAAATTTTAAAGTTTGTATACTTCCTTTTAGTTTAATTTTATTGCAAGCATGATTTAAGCTAGATTTACTTTCTTCTGTGATCATTTTATCCTGGTTATACATATATATGAATTTGATAGGAAGATGTAGTAGTTGGTAGATTTAGCTTTTACTTTTTCTTCCTTCTACATTTTATGGAATTGATTGCAAAAATATTCAAAAATTTATGTTTGGGGAAAGGGAGAAAAACTTTTTGAAACTGAACCTTATTTGTCCTGAATGAACTATATTTTCTCAAATTATTTTAACATAACCTATGGCATGTTGGATTAGCTTTAGATAACTATATTTTTTTTTATAAATGTTATAGAAGACTTAAGAAAAAGTTTTTAATAATAAATATTAGTTCTAGAGTTGAGATATTTTAGTTAAAGAGTATAAGATTATGCTTTTACTTTTTAAAGTAAGGAAAATTATATTTTTGAAAATATTAAGGATCTTAGATTTACACTTAAAAAGAATGAATTAAGACTACGAAAATCTTATTTATGCTAAATACACATTTATCAAGTGAGGAAATGTGAGAAGTTTTTTACTTTAAGAAGGGTATGGTGAAGTTCAAAATCATTAAAGGCTATGCAGAATTAGTAATCCTCACATAACATGAAAAGAAAAGAATGGATTGAAAAAAATTCTAAAAGAAAAAGAAAAAGAAAAAAGAAAGCAAAAAAAGGAAAATATGTGAGGAGAAGCTTGATGAGATGCCTAATAAAAAATTGGCTTCCCTTGAATCATCTTAAGGAAAGGGACATAATTACATTTCTGACATATTCTTAAGTGCTAGCATCCTTACTAATAGTTCTCATGCAGTTTTTTTCCTTGCAATTCTTCTAAGTATCCTCAGTATGATAAAATGTAATTATTCTTGAAATAAATAGAAAAATAGAACTCTTAGACTTGATTACTAGATATTCTTACATTTTAGTTTTAACTTGAGTTATTAAAAATTTTTCTAAAGTTTCACTATTTCATTTATAAGAGAAAAACAATAGAAATCTTTAAGTAAAACTCACTACCATAAGTTATAATTTTACATTGTACAAAAGGTTACTTGAGGAGAGATTTTTCATCTTTCTTTTAGAGGGAAAAAAATCAAGTATTGTGTTCTTCCTTATTTTCTAATTATTGTAAACACTTTCTAGTGGATTTTATTTGATTTAAACAAAGTTTTCTGTGGTGTTTTATCCATGCATCATAAGTTGTTTTCCTTACTTTTTTTCTTTTAATATGAATTATTGGCATGTGTAGGAAAATTTGTTTCATGATAAAATTATTTTTATTTTCATGTGATGAGTAATATCTCCTTTGCTTCATTGACATAGCTTAAGTGGTAATAAGTTATGTTAAAATTTGTTGCATGTGAAACAAAGACTCGGAAGAGCAGTGATAATGTAACTTGAGTGCACTCACATTGACCGGTTGACTAATAAAATAGTTTAGGTGACAATTCAACTTTTAAGGAAATATAATTTAATGATATGTTTATATTAGATGCTTCTAGGTAATAGATAGTTGCATAAAACTAATAGAATAATAAGCATATTTATACGCTCGAAAAGAGCGTAGGTAGACATATGTTCCTCATTGGAAAACAATTTATTACTTAATTATATAAATCCTTTTACTACTTATGTCATTATCTTTATTTTACTTTTCTTTTGTAATGTAATAGATGCATGTTCAGTAATTTAGATTTGCTTAGTATTCTTTTATCTTATTAACGTGATGGTACTTTCACTAGCTCTTAATTGACTTTGCAAATTGATCACTTGTGAGACTAAAATCCGTTGTGAAATATAATGACCTGAGATGGCTATGAATTCACCCAAGTAGTGAGTTCCACATTTCATCTTAGGAAGAGTCATTGCAATCACCTGAGGGCAGTGTAAATATATAGAGAGATAAGTTTTAATGGGCGTAGAATTAATGTTCCTAGGTGACATACTAGATTATTTATTAATTCGGTCTAGAGTTTAGATTTTAAGGGTCCCTAGTAGGTTTTCTAGAGAGGGCATAGTGGGTAATTTGGAAGTGAGAGGCTAGAATCTACTCAGCGCTAGTACACAAACTGGTGAAAAATTCTAGGTTAGACACTATTCTTTGCTAGCACCGAGAGGGGGTTAAAGAATAAGTATGCTCCTATTTGTCACTGACAACATTATATTCTAAGAATTTCATTTCTGCACATTATTTAGATCAATGCACGAGGAGGGTAGACTTTAACATCTCAAAATTCTCTAAACCAATTTATCCAGATGAGTTATGTTTAGATTTAAGATTTTCATTTTGGTGTTATTAGAAAAACCACTTTAATCGACATTCCAAACAAAGGTCAGATAGTAGTATACTAGAATTAGCCTAAGCGATCTCTTACCTCGCTTCTCTGTGGGATTGATACTTAGGGTCTTAAAAGAAAACCCAATATTACTTGAAACGATACGTATACTAGTGTAGAACCCCTAGTGTGTGAAACATAAATCAAATTCTAAATTTTATAAAATATTACTTTACACACTAGCCGCTTAAATATAAATTGGGTTAAGTTTTTTGTCATTTTTTGAGCTTAAAAATCTACTTATTTGTGGGTGGGGTCAAGTCAATTATCACTTGGAATGACCTCGCACAAAAGTTTCTAGTCAAAGACTCCCTCCATCTAAGACTATCAAGCATATAAATGGCATTACCTCATTCAACTAAATAGATGGAGAGTTAATTAATGGGCATGAGAGAAAATTTTAGGAGTTTCTTAGGAGGTGTTCGTACCATGCCTAGCCTAACTAGCTTATTATCCAGAGTATTTGTAATAGATTGGAAGGTTTTTAATGATCAATTATAAAATCTGTAGCTAAGGGATTACTGATACACAAACCTTTTGAGGGGACATATGATTTTATTGAAGAAATGGCTAACAATAGTTTCCATTGGCCCTCTAAGTGAGTTACCTAAAAAAACAGTAGCTAGTGTGCATGATGTTAGCCTTATGACCATCTTATTTGCACAAGTAGCTGCTATTGGCATTGATTTTTGATGTCATAAGTACTAGATGCCCTTGTGATGTTGTGGGAATGTGTGGCACTCACACATGCCCTTCTGTAGCTGGTGGAGTCTGTCAGGACATTACTAGATGCACTCCATCTCAGAAATATGATTCCTCCATCCTGGTTGTGTCCGATAACGACCATCACTAATCCATGAAAATTTCTAAGGCCTATGTGATCTATTTCAGTCATTAAGAGCTTTCTAAGTCATGAAATACGCTTAAAAAACTCTTGGATCAAAAAATGGCCCATAAGGGTCTAGCATAGCTACGCCTAAATCGGGCGTGCCCATGCTTAACCCCTCCCCATAAGGGTTAAGGGGTCTGCTGATGCGGTGGGAATTTGTTAAGCTTAATAATAGTGATGCAATGTAACCTAAACTATAATATAATTTTGATAAAAATAATTTATCTTCAAAAACCTCTTCAAAATCCCAATTCCTGTTTACAAACTACGCAAATATACGTATCACTCAAGTAATATAGGAGTCTAATGGAGTCCTAGATATTGATCCCACAGGGAAGCTGGAAATATATATAAGCTAGTTATTTATATTCTATTATAATATTAAAAAAACTAAAGTGCTAAGTTTGAAATTAAACTAATTAAGTGAAATTCTACAAACTATGCAAATGTACGACTATAACCAATAAATTAAACTAAATGCTAAACTTTCAAAAGTAAATTGTTAAAATTAAATAAAGGTTTTTGTTGACGAAAAGTGCAAGTATGAGAAAAAATCCTTCCCCTTTATAATGAAAAAATGGCTTGTGAAGAAATTGAAATCATTTGTAAAATATATTTAAAAATGGTTTTGTGCCAAATAGGAGCAATCTTATTCTCTACCCTCTTCCGAGCTCTATAAAGAACAATGACTAATCAATAGTTTGGTCCCTAATTCTGTGGTTGGGCTGGGAGGATACTGACTGTCACTCTGAGCTCCCACTACTCCCTCCCCTGAGGGCTAACATTCTCGCATTAGTATCCAATCAACTGAATCAAATTAGGGATTCTAATCTGTCACCTTAAAATCATCCAATTCTGCATCCATCAAAGTATTTCCTTATTTATTTGCACCCAATTCCATAAATGAAATACTCTCCCATGAAATCAAATGTAATTCTCCCTTTCTTATAGAAATCATATCCCCTTTTTAGAACATATAATTCTCAGCACATTTTAACAATTCAATTGGCCAGCTCAAAAAGTAAATGAAGATTGGAGTTCAAATCCTTACAAATTATTGACATTTAAAACTGTAGAAAACAAAATCAATTCTTCACAAAATCATTTCTTCAAAGTAGGGAGAAGGATAAAGAAGACTACTCAGAATTCATGAGAAAGAGACGATAAAACACGGATTTTATGTATGAAAACAAGTTTACAAACAAAAGAAATAAAAAATATAACTTATCTTGTAATGCTTCTCAAGAAAATCACTAGAAGTTCTCTTCAAGCCTTTTTCTCTTTACAATCTCTCCCAATTCTCTCTTAGAAGTGTAATGAAGAAGAAATCTCACTTTCCCTCTCCTCTTACAATCCTAGAAGAAAAACTCCTCCTTTCCCTCTAGCTCACGCCTCTCTTTCTCGAACTTTTTGTCCCCCCTTCTAGTCTCTCTAGAGGTTCTCTTTTGTTGGTTGGTTCTCTCTTCTCAAAAGAATCACAATTCCCTCCAAAATTCAAAAGTCAAAACATTGAATTTCAAAAGATGTGCCTCCTTGATCCAAGAGTCAAATCCCTTCAAATTGGAACCTTCCAAAGTGTCCACATGCATTTAATCACTCCATGGGGTGCTTAGAACAAGTGTCCCTTTGAAAATTTGCACAAAATTCGTCTCAAACTACATTAATTTGAAAAATTTGCATCTAGCGCATCATGCACCACTCAGGCGCATCATACCACTCTGGTGCATCATGCTTCAGCTCTCTAGATTTTGACGCATCATGCGCCAAACCCCAAAATTGGCTGTTTTTGCTCCAATTTTTGCTCTTTTTGTCATTTTTCCTCCAAATGCCTAAAAATGAAATACCTGCAACAAAAATAAAAAAATACCCTTCTTTAAAGTGCAACTTCAACAAAAATAGACATAAAAGGGGTTTTTAAAATAGTACATTATTGTTGTGGATCAAAATCCCCCAAACTTAAATGTTACTTGTCATAAAGTGACACTTTTATTACATAAAAGCATATGTCCTTAGGATAGAGATTAACTTATCACTTCTATACTTTAGTTCAATAAATAAAATAGTAAAATTTAAGAAAAACATTTAATAACTTAGGTTCAAACTTCAAGTCTAGGAATATCCAGTAATCAAATTTAAGATTCTGAATCTCTATTCTTTTCAAGAAGAATTGCAATTTATCATGATAAGGACATTTAGAACATTCATATGAAAAAGAACTTCATAAAAACCTTTACTAGAAATGCTACTAATACTTCAATACTAGTTTAAAAAGTATAATAAAGCTCCTTCCTTAAGTTGATTCAAGTGAAGCCAATTTTAGATTAGGCATCTAATAAAGCTCCTTCCTTAAGTTGATTCAAGTGAAGCCAATTTTAGATTATGCATCTCCTCAAGCTTCTCCTCACCTATTTTTTTTCTTTTCTTTTCTTTTTCCTCTTTTTTTTTTCTTTTAGGATCTTTTTAATTTTTTCTTTTTCTCTTTCTTTTTTTTTTTGGTGAGGATTACTATATTTGGATAACATTTAATAATTTTGAACTTTACCATCCTCTTGTTAAAGTCAAAACTCCACACCCCTTATTACTTGATAAAGTTATGTTAGTATATGATTTTTCATAAAGTCTCATTCCTTTCTTCTTACATGAAACTCTAAAATTCTTAACACTTCAAAAATACAATTTTCCATTACTTAAAATGGAAAAACATAGTCTTATCCGATCATAAAAAAATATATTTAACTTTAGAACTGACCTTCTTTATTAAAAATCTTTACCTAAATTTACTATAATATTTATAAACATAAGTATATTCATTTAAAGATAAATCTTAATATCCCAGGTCATGTTAAATAAATTTCGAAAAATGTAGTTACTTAAGGAAAAGTAAAATTTAGTTTTCCCCATTTCAAAAGAAAATTTTCTTTTCCCCCAAACTTAAATTTTTAAATGATTTTAAAAACATTTTAGTACAAAATTTTAGTTAGTGAAAGAAAACAGTAAATGCATGAAAATAAAAACTAACCTGTAGAGGATTTCTAAATATGAAATTGGTTCTGCTATACTGCACGTACTAACTGTAAAACTACATGTAGGATTTAAAGCATTAAATAAAACATAATTTATTCTACAGAACTTGCTGGGAATTAAACACTTCAAAAAGTGAAAAAAATAAAAACTGAAAATACTAAAAATGCAGAAAAAGTGAAAGTACTATTACAAACTACAAGTTCACAACACAACATAAAAACTTTTGTTACTACAACAAGTTTTCCAAATAAAAGTACATCCTAATACAAACATAAACATCAAAAATAACTAAGCAAGACTCATAAAATATCAATCTTCATCTCCTTCCACTCCATCATCATCATCATCTTCATCATCATCTTCTTCTTCTTCTCTTGCTTCTTCATTTTCATCACGAATGGGAGCATAGGGAACAAAGCTAGGACAAATAAAAAAGTTCACGTTAGGTTCACCCACAAAGCTCCTAACCATAACATTTTGAAAATCTATATCATGTTGAACTCTTCTCTATTGATATTCATCATTATATGCATTTCTTGCATCTATTTCTCCCAACTATGTCTGTATATTAATAATATCATATTGCTGAATCATAAGTTGGTCCATAACACCTTCCAACGATGCAACACTAGAAGTAGACGCCCTTGCAGCAAATGTAGAGGGCCTATCTCTTCTTCCACTTCTAGACTCAACAAATGATTCTAACCTTTGAATCATATACTTCCCAATTAGATTATGATGTTGTAACCACTCTTCATTTCTATGGGATTCAACTCCTAATTTTTCACATAGAGTGAAAATCAGGGTAGGATATCTCAAACCTCCAGCAGTAAAACTACCAGCAATACTTTGAACATGATGAACTATAAGTGCACCAACGTCTATTGCATTCATTTTCTGAATGTAATAGTTCAACACAACTTGATCCTTTATAACATCAACAAGAAGATTTGTAGGTAAAAGTTTGGCAGAGATGAAATAATGCCATATTTTTTACTGAATAGTTAACATGGAAGCAGGGAGTTAACTATCTTATTATTCTTTATTTTCCACTCTCCTCTTCCATAAGTAAAAAAGACAATAACTTCTTCCAGTGATAAATCAGTAATTGAAATAAGTGGCGTATTCATCATGGAAGACATTTCTAAGCCCATAAAATGCATTGATTCTTTCAGAGGTAAATTCCACTTGCGTACCTCTCACCAAAATGTGATTTTCCACAGTGAATCTCAAGTTTGCATAAAACTCCCGAACCATAGGGACGATCACCACAGTTGTGAAATAGCAGAATTGCTCCCAATTTCTGTCACGAATCAACCTTTCGACCTCACCTCCTGGGTTTGCAAATGCCCGTTCCTGGATCATTCTTTTTTTCTCAAATAAAGTATTGTAACTGTGTTGGGCTTTGAAACTAACAGCTCGTTGAGCATCAAAGTCATTGGACGGTCTTCCTCGCTTAACTCGGGGAGCCATTGAAAATTCTACGAAAATCCAAATAAATTCCAAATAAATTACTAAATCAAAAATCTAACTCCCTAAGCAAGATTATTTGGTAAGAATGTATTATTTGGCATGAGTTTTCTTCAAGAACTTTCATCAAAAATCACATTTTTCAGATCTCCCAAAATCAATGGTGAAAATAAAAAAAATTCTAAGTTAAAGTGAAGCTCTTACCAAGAGAAAATGAAATCTATGATTTTTTTCCTCCAAATCCTTCTCTTTAGCCCGCAATGTGATGCCCTAAACCAAGGTTTTGAGGTAGAAGATGACTCAAGCTGCAAAAATGGAAGTTGAGCGTGCAATTTCACGATTTTTTAGGTAATATAGTGTGTTAGAAATTTTGGCGCATCATGTGCCAAGGCTCTGTAAGTGGTGCATCATATGCCAGAGCATATTTTTGCCCAATTTCGGTTTCTGTGGAAATTTGCTTCATACCATTTTACATCAACCTCTATTTGACTCAAATAAACCTTTCTAAGCATAATTAAACATCAAACTAACACCAAATTTTTGCAAACAACACAAAACTCTTATTTCAATATGAAATCCGAGTTATTATAAACTAACTTTTTTCAAGCCAGTACACAACAAATTCAGTGTTTTAAAGCAAACTAACATCATAAACACTGAAATCTAAACATCAAACTTCAAAGCAAATATCATAGATAGTGTAACAACTTAAAGTAAAGCAATCTAACATAACAAACTATAACAAACAATACTAGACAAAACGTTCTGTGCTTAATTTAACATCACTCATCTTCGTCACTCTCATTCTCCTGGAGATCTCCCATAGACTGGTAGTGCACATACAGATTATAGAAGGGTGTAAATGGAAATTCATCAGTTGTGTTTTCTTCCTCAATCAATGCATGCTTCTTGAACATATGTACCAAACCATGTTCAATATGCCCGGTATGTCCAAAATGTTCCTCAAGTCTCCAATCCAAGTGATTCAGCATTTCTGAAATATTCTCAATTGCATGCATAAGATTATGCATCTCTCTCTCTCTCTCTTTAATTATCTTTGAAAGTGCACTCTAGTTGTAGTAGGACTAAATAGACAATGAATTATGAGATCCTTGATCCATTAATACATCCAAAACATTTTCATCTCTCATTCCAACGCAATTGCAGTAGAATTTAGGATCCATTTGCTTCCAAGGTAGTAATACTTTCTCCCAACTTTCATAAGGTACTTGCGATTGACTGTAGAGTTGGAAAGTAGTAGATGGGTGTCCCAATCTAGTTGCAGATCCATTCACAATCAACCCAAAACATATTTCACAATTATGGCTCCAATATAAATAGATTTTCCAGTTTGAATACACTAATTCAGAATAGCACTCTCCTTCGTAACCTCACTATTTTCATAGTAGGCAGTAATTTTGAGGAAATGAAGAAATGTCATGCCTTTGAAGTAGGATTTAATAATCCTGAAGAAAAACTCACATTCCCAACATCTCGAGCTTCCCAATTAGCATCTTCAACCGTAAGGAAACGATAGAGTTCATTCATATTATATCTTGTAGGGTTAAAATTTGCATAACGGCAGAAAGACACATTCTTGATCATAAACATTTCATTGATTCTCGAAGAGTGAATTGCATAAACCTGCCTCACACATAGTTCATTCCTTGGTTGATCCCTTGAAGATTTGCATAAAATTCTTTCACCATAGGGATGACTACAGTGGCAGTAGTGTAGCAAAGCACTTCCCAACGCCTCTGCACAATAACTTCTTTGACTCGAGTATTTGGTGTGTTGAATCCTCAATGCATAAATCCCCTCTCTTTGATAAACCTCTTCTTCACTATAACTCGATCATGCAACTTCTGTGCGTTGAAATTGATGAACTTTCTTCGATTGAAAATTCTAAATCTAGCAGAGTTTCTAGAGTAGGAAGCCATGGGAATTGAAAAGTGGTGACTCTTCCCTTGTTTTCCTCCTTAAAATATGCCTTGGAGTCGGTTTTTAGGAGTTATTTGAAGGTGTACCCGCCAAAAACTGTCATTTAACATGTTTTTAATCATTTTCGTCTCTGCGATGCATCATGCACCGATCTGGTGTATTGATCCTGATTTTTTATATGTAAGGATTTATGAAGTTGACAACACTACAACGCCAAAAACTTGATCCTTATATGAAAAGTAAGTTGTGTAAAATATATACAATTATAGGTAATTAATAATGGGATTCTACGCAAGTATATGTATCGTTATTAAGTAATAAATAACTTTCTAATTAAACCTCAAATATCGATCCCACAGGGAAGGTGTAAATTGATAATTATAAGTTTTACTAGGAAATTTTTAGAAAATAAAACGAAATCACTGTCACTAATTTTGAATGTTGAGATGTTATCAAAACTAAAGTACTTAACTATTAGCAAAACAGAAATGCAAAGTTTAAAAAGTAAATTCTAATCGACTAAGTATATTATTGTAATGATGATTTCTTATGTGAAAAAATATCCTTTACACTACAATGAGGTTCTGGGAAATGAGATGAGATAAATGTTTATAATTTGTATTGTGTCAAATATGCGCAATTATAATTCTCTACCCTGATACAGTGCATAGAAAATCATTGGCTAATCCTAGGTTTAGTCCCTAAATCCATGGCTAAGCTAGGAGGATATCGGCCCCCACTCTGGAGCTCTCACTTCCTTCACCTGAAGGCTAACTCTCGCTTTAGTTCTTAAACACTAAGACCAAATTGAGGATTTTAGTCTGTCACCCTAATAATTCTCTAATTCTACACCCAATAAAGAATATTTCCCTATTTATCGGCACTTAATTCCATGAACGAATTTCTCCTCCATGAAATTAAATGTGATTCTCACTCTGTTGTAGAACTCATACTCCATTTCTCAGATCATATGTTTCATAACATATTTTAACAATTCAATAGGCCAGATCAAAATGTAAATTAAGTTTGGAGTTGAAAAATCATCACAATTTATTTTATATTTTAATATTGGCACATCATATTATCTCTTCATTTCACCATATCTCAAAGTAGGGAGAAAGATAAAGTCAACTACTCAGACTTCATGAGAAAGACACAACAAAACACAAATTTCATATATAAAAGAAAAGTTAATACAACACTAATAAACAAACAAAACTTATATGAATCTCTTTCTCAAAGCAAATCTCTTGTAGCATTTCCTTAGAAATGCAGGAAGAAGATATCTCTCACTTTTATCCTTCTCCAACACTCTTACAAAAAGTTTCACACTAAATTTCACCACACAAACTCTAAACTATAAAAGAAAAATCACTAATGGACTCCAATATGGTGGTGGAATGAAGATGGATTATGGAGAATGGCAAAAATGGAGCGTGGTGGAACATCTTGGAGCGAAAAGTAGTCACTTTCCTGATGAATTTTGGCCCCATATAATGCCCAAGGTTGGTTCTCCAAGAGGTGCCTCCAAAATCTCTTCAAAAATAGTCCAAATACATCTAACCTTCTAGAAATAAGGGTTGAACCGCCTTTAGCGTCGTCGGCGCTAGTTCCGACGTTGTCGGCGCTGAGTAAAAATTTCAACTGTTCTATTGTCAACGCTAAGTACTTCTTCAAAAACGTCATTTTGACTCCAAATTCCATCCTTTTTGCTTCCTTTTTACTTTAAGTCCTAAAAATCAACAACCTGTAAGAAAACATCAAAATATCTTCCATTAAGGTGCAATATCACCAAAAATAAATATAAAATATGGGTCTAAAATTGCATATATTTTCGGTGTATCAAAATCCCCCAAACTTACATATTACTTCTCCTCAAGTAACTCCTCTACTACGTAAAAATATGACTTATGGTAAATAATTTAACTTCTAGACTTCCATATTTAAGTTCTCTAAACATAATAGTATAACTTAAGAAAAATTCAAAACAACTCCAGTTAATACTAAAGGTGCTAGGATGTTAAGTAATTAAGTCTAAAATTTCTTATCCTCTATTTCTTTCAAGAAAAAATTACAATTTTTCATATTAATGCCACTTAGAAAATTCATATGAAAAAGAACTTGATAAAACTTTACTAATCATTAAGCTAATACTCAAATAAAAAGTTTAGAAAATGTGTCCAACTCTTTTTCCTTAAGTTGATTCAAGTAAAGCCAATTTTTAATTAGGCATCTCCTCAAGCTTCTCCCCACATCTTTTTTTTTTCTTTACTTTTTAGGATCAATTTTAATCCCCTTTTTCTTTTCTTTCTACTTTTTTTTTATGTATGTGAGGATTGCTATTTCTGGATAGCCTTTAATGATTTTGAACTTTACTATCCTCTTCTTAAAGTTAAAAAAATTTTACATTTCTTCACTTAACAAATTTATATTAACTTAAACATTATATAAATTTTAATTCTTTTTTTACATGAATCTTTTAAGATTTTTAATACTTCAAAAATGCAAATTCCTTTACTTAAAATAAAAATAAACATAGTCTTATTCTCTTTTACCAAATATCTTAGTCTTTAGAATTAACCTTTATTATTGAAATTTTCTTTAATTAAATTTACTATATATTTAGAAACATAAATATAGTTATCCTAAGTTAACGCCTAATACCAAAGGTCATGTTAAATTTAAAATTTTTGAAAATATAGTTAAGTGAGGATAAATAAAATTAAGTTCTCTCTCTTCTTTTTTAAAATAATTTTTCTCCCCCCCAAACTTAATTTTTTTAAAAAGATTTACATGAGGAACTTTAAAAATAAAAGGGTGAAAAAAAGCATTAAATACATAAAGAAAATTCATACTTGTTGAAGATTCTGATTTTTACAAATAAATTCTGAAATACTGCAGGTACTAATATGAATAACTACAAGGCTTAAAACATTATATTGCACATAATATATATAAAATTTGTTGAGAAAGAGTTAATTAAAATACATATAACAAAGTGTTGAAACTAACAACAGAACTAAACTAAATTCTAAAAATGAAAACAGTTTTACACATTACAGTTTCACATTACAACATAACAACAGAGTCTCAATAATATCACAAAACAAACAACACAATCACAATTTACAACACAAACAAATAAAGAAACAAAAAGATCACCAGTCATCATCTTCTTCATTATTAACATCTAACTTCTGCTGCTGATATAGAGTATAAACAGGGTGAATAGGGAACTGAACTGTATGATCACCCCTCAGATATTTCACTAAAGCATCATCATAAGCAACATCATATTCAAACTTCTGGTGAATCAGAGCATCTATATGAGCATTTATGGCCACCATGTTTTGCATTCTATGATCCATCCTCAAAATATCTCCCAATTGAATCATCATTTGGTCCAATAACTCCCCGTTATCCCTGAATTTACTTCCAGATCTCCAATCAACACGCGACTCATAAGTCTTAATGTTTGCAGGCCCAATCGGTATATGAGGCTCAATCCTCTCCTCATCAGGTCTGAAATCAACTCCCGCATGCTCACAAAGTGTATAAATGAGAGCAGGGTGTGCCAATCCACCAGTAGTCTCTCCTAGAGCAATAGATCGAGTGTTCATATAAATGATAGATCCTACATTTATATCCACCACTTGTTGAATACAGTAGTTCAGAATGGCTCTATCCTTGGTCACTTCACTATGATTGTTTGTTGGTTCATCCTCCGAGAAATAAAATAATGTCAGGCCTTAGAAAGTAAATTTAACATAGAAAGGGGAAAGTTGACTTTAACTCCATTCTTTACTTTCCAAACCCCTTTCTCACCAGTAAGAAAATAAATAACCTCATATAAGGCCTCATTTGTAGCAGAGAATGAATGATACTGGCATCTATAAACATCTTCTAACTGTTAAAACTCATTTATTTTTCTTGGAGTAAACTCCACCCTTTTTCCTCGAACAAAAACAAAAACATCAGAAGCCTCAAAAAGTTGGCATAAAATTCCATAACTATCCCAACTATTGCATCGACAATAAAATAACAGAAGTTTTCACACTACCGAGCGATAATCAATCGTTCAACTTCTCCTCCCAGATTTTTGAAACCTCGATCTGAAATCACTTTCTTATTTTCTCGAAGACTATGAAACTGAGCACTAGCTTTAAAGCTAACAAACTTTTACTCGTCATATTCTATTTTTCTTTATCCTAATCTAGGTGTCATAGTAAATTTAAAAACATTTAATAGAAATCCGAATAAATTCCAAAATTCTGAAAATCAAAATGTAAAGCACATAAAACCACTAAGTAAGAGTTTTTTACCAAAGCATTTTCTCAAAATCTCTAAAAAAACAAAACTTTCGGATCTAGGTAATGTGAGAAAAATCTTTAGTGAAAATAAAAAAAATTTTACTTTAAAGTATAGCTCTTACCTGGAGAAAATTAAATCCAAAGTTCCTTTGCCTCTAAATCTCCTCAAATCCGCCCAAAATCAAGCCCTAGGTGTGAAAATTGAAGGTTGAAGGTGACTTTAGGGGTAAAAATGGAGGTTTTACAGTGAAAATTGCAAATTGAAGGGTTATTACTGCTCTCAGGTTGAAAGGGTTATTACTGCTCTCTGGTCGATGGTGTCGTTGGTGCCCATGCCAGCGTCGTCGGCGCTGAAGGCCTGAAATTCACTGTTTTGATTTTTTCAAATTTTAATTTCCTTTTAATTTACTCCCAAGTTTTTGTAGTATTTTTAAACATAAATTTTTATCTAACAATAATTCACAAATAAACATTCACAAACAATCATTTTCACAAACAACAACAAACTAACTTTCACATATGAAAATACACTATTTACAAACACATTTCACAAATCACACATTCACACCTATTAAGCAAACTAATTATAAATCAGCATCAAAATCAAGCCACAACACTAAATGCTGACACAAAACTATACACATAATCAAAGTTCAAAATTCTAAAGCAAAAACAAACCAAACCAAATCAAATCAAATCCACACAATTACATCAAATACATAAATATTCTTAAGCAAGTAGAGAATCAAAAGTCTTCAGTCATTTTGCTTCATCTTTAGTGCTTTCACCTCCTTTAATATCTCCAATGGATTGGTAATGAACATATAGGTTGTAGAAGGATTGGTACGGGAATTGATCTGTCGAATTTTCTTCGATCCATCCATTTTCTTAAACATCCGAACTAATCCTGCTTCAAAAGTTCCAGTATGATTAAAATTTTCTTTCTTTCCCCAATCAAGGTGATCAAAAAGGTACTTAAGATATCCCATTGCATTCATAATACTCTGAAGTTCCCTTTCAATTTTATTCAATTTCTTCTTCAAAGCAAGCTAACTTCCTACTGTTGGTGGTATTAATGGATTTGAAGCATGTGAAGAATGATCCATAATAACATTTTGTGTTTCATTTCCATTACCAATATACTGATCATTAATAGGGGTCATGGGCTTCCATGGTAGTAAAACTTTTTCTCAACTTTCATATGGAATTTGGGATTGATTGCAAATCAAAAAAATTGTAGAAGGATGCCCAAATCCATAAATTGACCCATTCATAATGATACCTATAACAGATTTAAATATGATTGATCCTATATCAATAGGCTTTTTCTTTTGAATACAGTAGTATAAAATAGCACTTTCCATGGTGACTTTACTAATCTTCATAGTAGGGAGTAATTTTGCACAAATAAGGAAAAGCTACTGCTTCAAAATTGGATTAAGTGATGAAGCAAGAAAACTAATATATCCTTCATCTCGTACTTCCCACATATCACTTTCATCCGTCAGAAAGTTATAAACATCTTTCATCAAATCTCGCGTAGGAATGAAATTTGCATAATGACAAATTGGAACATTTTCTATCATATACAATTCATTAATCCTCACAGGAGTAAATGGTACAGCCTTACCTCGTACGAAGACAACACCTTGGGTAATTCCAAGTAGATTTGCATAGAACTCATTCACTACAGGCACAACAACTACAATGGTAATGTAACACAGAACTTCTCATCGTATTTGCAAAATGATCTTATCAACCGTAGCACTTGGATTGATCAATCCATGATTAACAAATCCTCTCTCCTTGATCAATCTTTTATTTGTAATTACTATATCGTATAATCTCAGCGCGTCAAAACTAATAAACTTTCTTAAATTGAAAACTCCATCCCTTGAAGTACTTCTGGAATTGGAAGCCATGTAATCCAAAAATAGGAATTTTCTAGGCATCCTAGGAAGTTTTCATGACTTTAAAAACACCTCATGATGGTTATTATGGAGCAAAATCCCGCCAAAGTCCACCAAAAGTTGTTTGAACCATCAAACCACTCTTGGTACCGTTGGCGCTCCTAATTGGTGCTNCAACTCCTTGGGTAATTCCATGTAGATTTACATAGAACTCCTTCACTACAAGCGTAGCAACCGTAGTAGTAGTGTAACATAGAACTTCCCATCGCCTTTGCAAAATGATCTTGTCAACTAGAGCACTTAGATTAATTAATCTATGATTAACAAATCCTCTTTCCTTTATCAATCTCTTCTTCGTAATAACTTTATCGTATAATCTATACGCGTCAAAACTAATAAACTTTCTTCTATTGAAAACTCCTACCTTGAAGTATTTCTAGAATTGTATGACATGGAATCCAAAAATAGGATGTTTCTAGGCGTCCTAGAAAATTTTTAGGACATTAAAAACACCTCCTAACGGTTATTATGGAGTGTAATCCAGCTAAAGTCTGCCAAAAGTTGTTTGAACCATCAAACCACTCTTGGTACCGTTGGCGCTCCTAATTGGTGCTGCCGACATTGAATTCCATTTTCTTGGGCGCCGTCGGCGCCCATGCTGGTGCCATCGGCGCCAGTGGCCAAAATTTTGCAACTTTCATTTTTTGTTTAATTTAATTCCAACTTTTTCTCCAATATCAAAATTTGACTTAATTTATAATAAATGCAATTGTGTAGGATTATTATCTACTAATATATAAGACACTTATCAAAAAAAATAGTAATACATAGATATATATGTATGAGTTGCCTCCCACAAAGTGTTTGGCTTAACGTCGTCAGCTAGACACACCATTTGTTTAGTTGGGTTGACTTAATATTAAAAAATTTTTAAATTGAGGTATGTGCCCTTCATAATAATGTTTCAGACGATGTCCATTAACTTTAAATACCTTTCCAGTGTTAGGATCTTTAATAACAATAATTCCATAATGATAGACTTTAATCACTTTAAATGGTCTTAACCATCTGAATTTGAGTTTTCTTGGAAACAATCTCAATCTTGTACATATAATAGAACTTCTTGTCCAGGTTCAAATTTTTTCTAAATAATCTTCTGATCATGCCATATTTTCATTTTTTCTTTATAGATTTTTGCATTATCATATGCTTCATTTTTTATTTCCTCAAGTTCATTGAGTTGCAATAATCTTTTCTCACCAGCATCTTTTAGATTAAAATTAAATTTCTTAATAGCCCAAAATGCTTTATGCTCTAATTCTACTGGTAATTGACATGTTTTTCCAAATATCAGTATGTATGGGGACATTCCTATAGGATTCTTATAAGCAGTTCTATATGCCCATAATGCATTATCTAGTCTAGCAGACCAATCCAATTTATAAGGATTTACAGCTTTTTCTAAAATACGTTTACTTTCATGATTTGATATCTCTATTAGACCGCTAGTCTGAGGATGATAAACAGTAGAGAATCTATGCATAATATCATATTTCTTAGTTAATTTTTTGATTCTCTTATTCCTAAAATGAGATCCTCCATCAGTAATATCTACTCTCGGAATTCCATATATTGTAAAATATTTTTAATTAAAAATTTACATACACTCCGAGCATCACTTATGGGTACAACAATAACTTCAATCCATTTGGACATATAATCAACACCAAGTAATATATATAAGTTTTCAAATAAAGTCATAAATGGTCCCATAAAATCTAATCCCCACACATCAAAAATTTCAACTTCCAATGTGTAATTTAGATGCATTTCATTCTTCTAGAAATATTTCCTACTCGTTGACATCTATCACACATTTTAATATATTCATTAACATCTTTAAAAATTGTAGGCCAATAAAATCTAGTTTGCAAAATCTTATATGCAGTTATATTTGTTCCAAAATGTCCTCCAAATTCAGAATCATGATTCTTCAATTATCTGTTGAGTTTTTTCATAAGGCACACATTTTCTAATAATTAGATCTTTACATTATTTATATAAATATGGGTCCTCCCAAAAATAGTCTTTTGAATCATATATAAATTTCTTTAATTGTGAATTTTTCATATCATGTGGTAAAATATCACATACAATATAATTCACTATATCAACATACCACAGTACATCCATTTCATTAATACTATATAACTGTTCATCTGGGAAATTTTCTAAAATGTCATTTGTAAAATTAGTTAACATTTCTATTTCTATCCTAGACAAATGATCAGCTATTTGATTATCATTTCCCTTTCTATCAATCACAGTAAAATCAAACTCTTGCAATAAAAGTATCTATCTAATTAATCTTGGTTTAACATCCTTTTTTTGCATTAAGTATTTAATAGCAGAATGATCTGTATGCACTATACATTTAATTCCAATTAAATAAGGTCTAAATTTATCGAAGGCATAAAAAATAGCTAATAACTCTCTTTCAGTAGTAGTATAATTAATTTGAGCATCATGTAGAGTTTTACTAGCATAATATATAACTTAAAAAAATCTGTCGTGCCTTTGTCCTAATACATTCTCAATAGCATAATCACTAGCATCGCACATTATTTCAAATGATTTTTCCCAATAAGGTGGTACTATTATAGGTGCAATGACTAATTTTTTCTTTAATAATTTAAATGCTTTTATGCATTCTTCATGAAAATCAAATTTCTTACCTTTTCTAAAATTTGGCATAGCGGCTTAGTAATTTTTGAAAATTTTTTATGTAGCGCCTGTAAAAACTAGCATGTCCTAGAAAACTTCTCATCCCTTTAACATTAATAGGTGATGGTAATTTTTCTATAACTTAGATTTTTGCAGGATCTACCTCCATGCCTTTTTCAGAAATTTTATGCCCAAGCACAATACCTCCTGCAACCATAAATTGACATTTTTCTCAATTTAATACTAGGATGACTTTTTCACATACTACCAGTTTTTTTTTTAAAATTATTAAGACATAACTCAAAAGAAGCCCCAAATATAGAAAAATCATCCATAAACACTTTAATTCCATGTTCTATAAAATTGCTAAAAATTGACATCATGCATCTTTGAAATGTTGCAGGTGCATTGCATAGTCCAAAAGACATTCTACGAAAACCAAATGTTCCATATGGGCTTCTAAATGTTGTTTTCTCTTGATCCTCTGAAGCAATTGAAATTTGATGATAACCGGTATATCCATCTAAAAAGCAATAATATTTATTTCCAGCCAATCTATCCAACATTTGGTCTAAAAAGGTTAAAGGAAAGCGATCTTTTTTGGTGACCATATTTAATTTCTATAGTTAATATAAATTCGCCAACCAGTAACTTGTCTTATTGGTATTAATTCATTTATCTCGTTTTCTTCAATAGTCACTCCTTTCTTCGGAGCATAGTGAATTGGGCTTACCCAAGCACTATCTGAAATAGGATAAACAATTCCAGGATCTAACCATTTTAAAATCTCTTTTTTAACAACTTCTTTCATTATTGGGTTTAATCTTCTCTGATGATCGACTTTAGGTTCATATTGTTCATCTCATAAAATTCTGTGAAGACAAATTGAAGGACTAATTCTTTTAATATCTGTTAAAGTCCATCCAAAAGCCTTTTATACTTGTTCAACATTTCTACAACTTTTGTTCTTGAATTTCAGTTAACTCAGAAGATATAATAACAGACAATGTAGATGACTCTCCAAAATTACATATTTTAAATGGGCAGGTAATATCTTTAATTCAAGTTTAGGTGATTTAATATTTGAAGGAATAAGATTTTTACTATCGTTTTCCAACAAGTCTAACGTTTCAAATTTTCCCTGAAGATAATCGAAGTCTTCTCCTTTTATTTCATTTTCATTCTAAAAAATTTCTCCTTGATTTAATTTATCTTCACACTCATTCTTAAACTGTTCATTACTCAGATAATCAGCTACTTCCATCCTGAAACATTCATTATATTTTTCTATTGCAGAATATTTTATAGCTTTTGCTATATTAAATTTTAGTTCTTGATCATTAACTCTCATTATTAATTCTTCTTTTTGC
This sequence comes from Phalaenopsis aphrodite, assembly GCA_003013225.1. Classification (NCBI taxonomy): domain Eukaryota; kingdom Viridiplantae; phylum Streptophyta; class Magnoliopsida; order Asparagales; family Orchidaceae; genus Phalaenopsis; species Phalaenopsis aphrodite. The sequence goes on from NEWO01000914.1 coordinate 157,216, forward strand.
ACATCTATTACAGCTCTTCCTGTTGCAAGAAATGGACTCCCTAAAATAATAGGAATCTCTTTATCTTCCTCCATATTCAATACTATAAAGTCTACAGGGAAAATAAATTCATCCACTTTTACTAGTACATCATCTATAACTCTTTTTGGATAAGTTATTGATCGATCAGCTAACTAAAGAGTTACAGTAGTAGGGAAAATTTCTCCCAAATCTGAACATTTAAATATCGATAAGGGTATAAGATTGATACTCGCTCCTAAATCACATAAAACATTTCCATAAAAATTTTCACCAATTGTACAAGGTATAGTAAAACTGTCAGGATCTTTCAATTTTTCAAGAAGCTTTTTCTGAATAATAGCACTACACTGTTCACAGAGTGCAACGATCTCATGATCTGTAAACTTCCTTTTCTTATTTAGTACATCCTTCATAAATTTCACATAACTAGGCATTTGTTCCAAAGCTTCAACAAAAGGAATATTTATCTTTAATTTCTTAAGGAATTCCAAAAATTTTGTAAATTGTTTATCTTTATTTTTCTGCTTCAGTCTTTGAGGAAACAGAGGTAACGGTTTTTCTAAAGAAACCTGTGTTTGTTCATTTTCATGTTGATCATTTTCCATTTCTTCCTTCTCTTCATCAACTTTAGTTTCTCTTTGGATCCTTGTTTCAACTTCTTTTCCACTTTGTAATTGAATAGCTTTAATTTGCTCTTTATTTTGATCTTTTGGATTAACTTCCACAGTACTTGAAAGAATTCCATAAGGTATGTTACTAAGTGCAGTAGCAATATGTCCTAATTGATTTTCAATATTTCTAATAACAACCCCTTGATTTTGTATTTGATTTCTCATATTCAACGTCGCTTCTTCCATCGTCAACTTCTTTTCCTTAACTTGTGGGTTAGGATTGGAGTTAAATCTTGGAGGATAATAAGGTAAAAAATTAGGATTTCCTTGATTGTGATTCACCGGATTGTTATAATTATTCCAACTAAAATTGGGTGATTTTCCCATCCAGGTTTTAGATAGTTAGAATAAGGATTATTATTTTGATTATTTATAGCATTTAAAATTTCATAAGATGTTTGAGTATCAATAATCTGTTCTAGTGAATTTTCCTCTAATACTAGGGGTATTTGAGAATATTTCACTCCTATTTGATCAATCTTTTTTAAAATAGCAGCAATTTGAGATGCCAAAATAGACATTGCATCAGAATCATGAATACTAGCTACTCTCTTAAGATTTACCTTTTTAGAGGGCCATTGAAAATTATTAGTCGCCATTTCTTCAATTAAAGAGCATGCTTCATTAAAAGGTTTTGACATTAATGATCCACCCACAACAACATCTATAATAGATCTTAGTGATCCTACTAATCCATTGTAAAAAATTTGAATTATTAACTAATCTGGTAAAGCATGGTGTGAACATTTTCTAAGAAGAACTTTAAATTGTTTGTTGGCTTCATATATCAATTCACCTTTAAACTAACAAAAAGATGTAATATCATTTCTAAGTTTAGCGGTTTTTGAGGGTGGAAAATATTTAGCCAAGAATTTTTGTGATAGTTCTCCCCAAGTTCTAATAGATCCAGGTGCTAATGAATTTAACCAATCTTTGGCTTTATCCCTTAACGACAAAGAGAAAAGTCTAAGCTTAACAACATTGTTAGACACTCCGTAATATTTAAATGTAACATAAATCTCAAGAAAACTAGCAAGATGTAAGTTAGAATCTTCAGTAGGTGATCCTCCAAACTGATTATTTTGTATCATTTGGATAATAGCAGGTTTAAGCTCAAATGAATTAGTAGCAACATCAGAATTTTGAATAGTCAAGTGAAGTTCATCTGCTGTCGGATTAACATAATCTCTTAAAAGTCTTTGTCGATTATCATTTGATTGATTTTCTAAGTTATTTGCCATTGTGTTTAAATTTTTAATTTCTCTTTGTTGTTTTAGAATTTTTCTAATAGTACGTTCAAACTCTAAATCGTAAGGTAGTAAGCCTTCAGATCCAATATTTCACATAAACAAATAAAGCAAGCAAAGTAAAACTCTTTTAAAAAAAATACTCTTAAATAAATTTCTTTTTGGATTTTATATTTTTTTTATTATTTTTATATATTTTAATAGTATATATATTATCTCTAACTTTCTTAATTTATCAAAACTCTTTAATTTACCTAAATTTAACTGTTACTTTCCCCACGCAACAACACCAAAAACTTGATCCCAATTTTTTATATGTAAGGATTTATGAAGTTGACACCACTACAGCGCCAAAAACTTGATCCTTATATGAAAATTAGGTTGTGTAAAATATATATAATTATAGGCAATTATTAATAGGATTCTACATAAGTATATATGTTGTTATCTAGTAATAAATGACTTTCTATTTAAGTCTCAAATATCGATCCCACAGCGAAGGTGTAAATTGACAATTATAAGTTTTACTAGGAAATTTACATAAAATCAAACAAAATCACTGTCACTAATTTTGAATGTTGAGATGTTTTAAAAACTAAAGTAATTAACTATTAGCAAAACAGAAATGCAAAGTTTATAAATTAAATACTAATCTACTAACTATGTTTATGTAATGAAGATTTTTTATGTGAAAAACATCATTACCATTACAATGAGGTTATGGTGAAATGACATAAAATAAATGTTTATAATATGTATTGTGCCAAATAGGAGTAATTATAATTCTCTACCCTGATACAGTGCATAGAAAATCATTTGTTAATCATAGTTTTAGTCCATAAATGCGTGGCTAGGCTAGGAGGATACCGGCACCCACTCCAGAGCTCTCACTTACCTTCATCTGAAGGCTAACTCTAGCTTTAGTTTTTAAACACTAAGACCGAATTGAGGATTTAGTCTGTGACCCTAAAGATTCTCCAATTCTACACCAAATAAAGAATATTTCCCTATTTATTTGCACTTAATTTAAATGAACAAATTTCTTCTCCATGAAATCTAATGTGATTCTCACTTTGTTGTAGAACTCATACTCCATTTCCCCGATCATATGTTTTACAACATATTTTAACAATATAATTGGCCAAATCCAAATGTAAATTAAGTTTGGAGTTGAAAAATCATCACAATTTATTTTATATTTTAATATTGACACATCATATTATCTCTTCATTTCACCATATCTCAGATTAGAGAGAAAGATAGAGTGAACTACTCAGAATTCATGAGAAAGACACAAAAAACTCAAATTTCATATATAAGTGAAAGTTCATACAACACAAATAAACAAAAAAAGCTTATTTGAAACTCTTTCTCAAAGCAAATCCCTTGTAGTCTTTCCTTAGAAATGCATGAAGAAGATATCTCTCACTTTTCTCCTTCTCCAACACTCTTATAGAAAGTTTCACACTAAATCTCACCACAAAAACGCTAAACTATAAAAGAAAAATCACTAATGGGCTCCAATATGATGGTGGACTGAAGATGGATTATGAAGAATGGAGAAAATGGAGCGTGGTGGAACGGCTTGGAGCGAAAAGGAGTCACTTTCTTGATGATTTTTAGCCCAATATAAAGCACAAGGTTGGTTCTCCAAGAGGTGCCTCCAAAAACTCTTCAAAAATAGTCTAAATACATCGAACCTTCTAGAACAGTGGTTGAACCACCTTTGGCGTAGTCGGTGCTAGTTCTGGCACCGTCGGTGCTAAGTAGAAGTTTCAGTTGTTATGTTGTTCTGCACCGTTGACGCTGCCCTTGGCACAGTCGGTGCAGAGTACTTCTTCAAAAACATCATTTTGACTCCAAATTCCATCCTTTTTGCTTTAAGTCCTAAAAATCAAAAACCCGCAAGAAAACATCAAAATACCTTCCATTAAGGTGCAATATCACCAAAAATAAGTAAAAAATATGGGTCTAAAACTACATATATTTTTTATGTATCATGCATCATGCACCAGCTCTTTGGAAATTGGCGCATCATGCGCCAATATAGCACAGCATGCGCCAATATAGCGCAGCATGCGTAATATAGCGCATCATGCGCCAATATAGTGCATCATGCGCCAGTTCCAAAATTTTGGCCTTTTTGATTTTTATAAAATAAATTCTTAGTCTTTTCACAACATTAGACAAATAAAGATGTTTCTAAACATTTTTCTTAAATACACAGATTACATAAAGAGATAAAACATAAACATATATATAATTTTAAAAAAAACTCAAAAATCAAAGTAAACAATTGATACATATGGGTTGCCTCCCACAAAACGCTTGGTTTAATGCTTCAGCCCGACATTCCCAGTCTCATTCTGGGTGATCCAACATGATAGTTTCTTTAAAATTTGGTCTATGACCATCAAAATAAGGTTTCAATATGTGCCCATTTACTTTACATTTTTTTCTAGTCTTAGGATCTTCAATATTGACTGCTCCATAGGGATATAATTTTATAACTCTGAATGGCCCTTTCCACGTAGACTTCAATTTTTTAAGAAATAATTTCAATCTTGAATTATATAATAAAACTTCCTGTCCAGGTTCAAATTCTCTTTTTAATATCTTCTCGTGATGCCATTCTTTCATTTTTTGCTTATAAATCATCACATTATCATAAGATTCATTCCTAATTTCTTTAAGCTCATTCAATTGCAAAAATATTTTATCACTAGCTTCTTTCAAATTGAAATTAAATTTTTTTAATGCCCAATAAACTTTATGTTCTAATTCAACTGTTAAGTGACAATTCTTCCAAAAAATTAATCTATCTAGGGACATCCTTTAGGTGATTTATAAGCTGTCCTATATGCCTATAATGCAGTATCTAATCTAATAGACCAATCCATTTTCATAGGATTAATACTCTTCTCCAAAATTCTCTTTATTTCACGATTAGATACTTTCGCTAAACCACTAATCTGGGGATGATAAGTAGTTGCAATTTTATGTATTATATTATATTTTTCTGCCAGTCTTGCAATTGTTGCATTTCCAAAATGAGATCCTCCATCAGTAATGATTACTCTCAGCATTCCATATCTTGTAAAAATATTTCTAATTAAAAATTTTGAAACACTTCGAGCATCACATCTAGGTAAAGCGACTGCTTTTATCCATTTTGAAACATAATCTACCACAATCAATATATATACATTTTCAAATGAAGGCATGAATGGTCCTATAAAATCTAATCCCCATGCAT
>NEWO01000914.1:166657-193768 GCA_003013225.1 Phalaenopsis aphrodite
TATATATATATATATATAATAAAATAGCTAATAGGTTCTGTTACTTCTCTGGCAACAACGCAAAAAACTTGATGCGACGGGAATTTGTTAAGCTTAATAATAATGATGCAATGTAACCCAAACTATAATATAATTTTGATGAAAATAATTTATCTTTAAAAACCTCCTTAAAATCTTAATTCCCATTTACATACTATGCAAGTATGCATATCACTCAAGTATTATATAGCTCTAATGGAGTCCTAGATATCGATCCCACAAGGAAGCTGGAAATATATATAAACTAGATATTTATATTCTATTATAATATAAAAATAAAGTGAAGTGCTAAGTTTGAAATTAAACTACTTAAGTGAAATGCTACTAACTATGCAAATGTATGACTATAACAAGTAAATTAAACTAAATGCTAAACTTTCAAAAGTAAATTGCTAAAATAAAATAAAGGTTTTTGTTGACGAAAAGTGCAAGTATGAGAAAATATTCTTCCTCTTTACAATGAAAATATGGCTTGCAAAGAAGTTGAAATCATTTGTAAAATATATTTAAAAATTGTTTTGAGTCAAATAAGAGCAATCTTATTCTCTACCCTCTTCAGAGCGCTATAAAGAACATTGACTAATCCAAAGTTTGGTCCATAATTTCTTGGTTAGGCTGGGAGGATACCGACTGTCACTCGAGAGCTTCTAATACCCCCTCCCATGAGTGATAACATGCTCGCATTAGTTTCCAATCAACTGAACCAAATTGAGGATTCTAATATGTCACCTTAAAATCTTTCAATTCTACATCCGTTAAAGTATATTTCCTTATTTATTTGTACCCAATCGCATGAATGAAATACTCTCCCGTGAAATCAAATGTGATTCTCCCTTTGTTATAGAAATCATATCCACTTCTTAGAACATATAATTCTCAACACATTTTAACAATTCAATTAGCCATATTGAAAAGTAAATGAAGATCAGAGTTCAAATCATCACAAATTATTGTTAAAATCATAGAAAACAAAATCAATTCTTCACAAAACCATTTCTTCAAAGTAGGGAGAAGGATAAAGAAGACTACTCAGAATTCATGAGAATGATACGATAAAATAGGGATTATATATATGAAATCAAGATTACAAACAAAAGAAATAAAAAAAAGAACTTATCTCACAATTCTTCCCCAGAAAATCCCTAGAAGTTCTCTCCAAGCCTTTCTCTCTTTACAATCTCTTCCAATTCTCTCTTAGAAGTGTAATGAAGAAGAAATCTCTCACTTTCCCTCACCTCTTACAATCCTAGAAAAAAATCTCCTCCTTTCTCTCTCTAACTCACGCCTCTCTCTCTCTAACTTTTCATCCCACTCTAGTCTCTCTAGAGGCTCTCTTTTGTTTCTCTCTTCTCAAAATAATCTCAATTCCCTCCAAAATTTAAAAAGTCAAAACTTTGAATTTCGAAAGATGTGCCTCCTTTATCCAAGAGTCAAATCCCTTCAAATTGGAACCGTCCAAAGTGTTCACATGCATTGAATCACTCATGGGGGGTGATTAGAACAAGTGTCCCTTTGAAAATTCATGCAAAATTCATTTTGAACCACCTTAATTTAAAAAATTCACATCTAGCACATCATGCGCCACTCTAGCGCATCATGCGCCAAATCCCAAAATTGGCTTTTTTTCTCCAAATTTTACTCTTTTTACCATTTTTGCTTCAATACCCATAAATAAAATACATATAACAAAAATACAAAAATACTCGTATTTAAAGTGCAATATTACAAAAAATAGACATAAAGAGGTACTTAAAACAATATATTATTTTTGTGAATCATCTGTCTTTAGTGTGGCCAAGTCTCGTGGGGACATGAGTATGTCATATGACAGTGCCCATAACAAAATTAAGTTGTGGGATGACATGGCCATGAAAGTCCTCCCAATAGTTGCACGAAGGATGCCTTCAGCATAGTCAAGCCTGAAGGCTTTATGACCACGCCATAAGATAATGAGCCTGACATAATTACGTTAGGGAGCTGGTGCTAACACGCCAACCCCACAATCAAAGCACCATGACAACGCCCGAGCCTGACGTGACAAATTTAACTTTCCCAGCTTTAAAATTTAGCCCAAGTGGCCCTAGAAAAGCATGTTACCAAGAGATAAAATTTCAGAGATCTTCATGGGACTGTAGAGATATGCAAGGGTGTGTTAAATATGTGGTATTAGCCTCGTTTAGATACTATTAAATACCCTTCATTGGCCACTTTTGGCAAAAATAATTGGGTAAGTTGGGGATTTAGCTGGGTGAGCTAATTTTAATATAAAGAATTCCTCATTTCCTCCCCAATCAACTTCATTTCAGTTTTGAGCCGAGGGAGAGTTTCTTGGAGAGCATTTGAAGAGCTTGAAAGTTCTAGAGGGAAAACACCATCTTCTTCCTCGAAGAAGCTTTATCTTCTTGGAGTATAGAGCTTGGAGCAGGGAAAAAGGAGGACTCTTCATTTTACTTAAGGAGAAGCTCAAGGGAGTTAAGCCAATTTCCAACTTCTTCTTCTACATCATCATTCTTTTTCTTCTCTGACAACTTCTCTCTCTCTAATAAATTATCTAGAGAGCACATCTAGGAGAACATCATCCTAACTTAGGGGAAATAAGATTTTGGTGAGCTTGCGACTTCTCCCACAAGGAGAGCATCATCTTATGTTGAAGAAAGACTACTCCAGTGAAATTTTCTAACGATCCCTCTGGCAAGGAGTGCTTCCTCATTCTTTGGGATAGGACACGCGTGAGCTTCTCTCCTACTGCTAGGAGAGCTTCATTCCACTATTAGAAATGTATTCTCAACCTTCACTTTGATGAGATTCTCTAAAACCCCTTTGCTTTTTTCTTTTCTAGCTAGCCCTATGAATAGATCTTATTAGGAGTTTTTGGGTTTGGTTTCCCATGCTAGGCAAGTTGGCTGGCTGACAATAGTCAACATGGATATATGTCTATTGATTGGCTATTTACTTTTTAGAGGAAGCTCTAGGTTAGAAAGCACATGCCTGGCCAAATACTTTGCGAAGCTGGGTGACTTTTCATTACAAACCCTATACCTAAATTCTAGTGGGTCAGAATCCCAATTTTCCATAGTCTTGGAACTTCCAACCTTCCTTAGAGGGGTTGAAATAATTCATCAAGAAGAATTGGAAAAACTTTATAACTAGCTCATTCTACAATATTTTTCCTTGGTTCTTTTTAGACCTCGGAGTTGTCATCTTGCCTATTTATGTGTTGTTTGTTATTCCTTTATTCAAATAATTCTCCATCTTAAATTATATAAATGATTTGAATAGGAGAGGAATCAAATAGAAAAAGAAAATACAATAAATAAATAATTAAAAGAAAAAAGACAGAAGGCTTATGCATGGTTAATATTGGTGTGATGGGTTTGAGAGTATTTGTCCAAACAAGAGCAGAAAAAAAATACTTTGAAACACGTTGATCATGAAGATAATCCCTACATAACCCACCCATAATTAGAGAATCAAAAAGAAAATTTTTGTTATGTGATCAAGAGCACTCATAAGGGGACGTATCCTACTTAGTTAGATACATCATAGGAAATACCAAGAAATACTCTTGATAAAAAGAGTTTCACTTTTTTTATCATGATTATGGGGGAAATAGGTCCACAAAGGGTGGATATTTTGTATGGGAAAGTTTCGATGCTTTGAGCTCATGCCAAGTCATCGGCCAAGAGTGAGTCTCTCACATCTCGAATGGGTAGTGACTCCTCGGCATAGGAAAACCTACAAAATAACCATGAACATTTTGACGGGAATATCCCTATGTATCAAAACACTTTTGCATCATAAGGGCAAAAGACAAATCATCGTATCCCAAATGGGTGGCAACTTGTTAGCTTCCGACTATCAAAATGATATCAATGAAGCCAAAGAAGTTGATAGGGCTCAGCAGAGGTAGTCAAAGGTAGGGAACAGTTGTCCTAAAAAGTTAGAGGTGATCAAGTCGGGGTACCACAGACTTGTCATCCCTAACCACTAGAACCCTAAGTCTACCTGATTGTGAAGGTAGTTGATCAAACATGTTCAGAGATCCTCATTCAGCAATCCATGAATCACATCGTCCATGGGGACTTCGATTGCTCTAAGGTCAAAGGAACAAAATTATATTCTATGACTATCAACTAGAGCTCTAAGAGGTGGGAATTATACCTTTCAAAGTGATGAGGATGCCTCAGGAAAGGAGAGAAGTGGAGGTTCAACTACAAAGCTAAAAAAACTCCAAACAAAAAGGACTTACACCTCATATGATTTGGGGAGCCTTATAACACCCTAGGCACACTAGACAACCTCCTATGTAAAAACTTATATGAGGCTAATCAGATTGGAGAAGCCCGAGGGCCTCTCCTCGAGACATGCAAACATGTTGTAGTTATCTACCACAGTCCTAAGCATGGAGGCCCCTATTAAATATGACCGGGGATATATCCATGCAAGCAACCCATTTTAAAACCAACCTGAATGCCATGTAGAAAATAAAAGATAGGTTTTGAAAAATCCTGAATCTTTTAATCCTAAAATTTGATTTAATTTAATCTTTTGTACGGATTTTTAAAATAGAAAGAATAATAATTTTAGGGTCCTTAGTGAGCTTAGATTATAATTTTCATGATATCTCAAATGTAAAGAAATAATCAATAAAAGCAGTCCAAGCACACACAAACATATAGAAAAGAAAGCACTCCAAAAACAATATATAAAAGAGGCTAAAGTGCCGCTGGGACAGCAAAATATTCCAAGAAAATAGTAAAAGTGGCCAAACTCCGCATATACATGCACTGTCCTAAGTCTATACGAAAATGTAGAATCCAGACTTAAGGTGTGGGACATTAGCTGCCGCTTCTAGTCCTCGTCACATGGTTTGATGCATTATCCACCTCAAAACTCGTGCTCATACCTTATTCCAATACATACTCAGCTTAAAGACTCTATCAAATACATTGAAAAGAGAAAAATGACTTGATCTGACCTTATATGTGGGGGAGCTAAATTACACCTGCAAGCAAAGGGGTTAGAAATTATTACTTGCTCCCCCATAGTGGTATTTATGCATGTGCATATAAGTAGGCATGACTCTCTACAAAAAGAATGCCTTATTATACTATCAAGCACATCAAGCATACTAGCACACCAAAAAAAGATGAAAAGGTGACACATGGCTAGCACAAACAAAATAATAGCTAGAGGCATCCAAAAAACTTACCTAGCACCCTAAACCCTAGCCTAACACATCATTTAATGATATGTGTCCTAACCAACATCTAAGCGCAGGGTGAGTCTCTAGGTATGTATGAATTTGACGGGGTCACTGCACTGGCCCCATCTTAAAGATCCAAGGGATCTAAAGGGTGTCACCTAGGATGGATTTTCAGAAGGGTTTGTCTCACACGTGACTTATTTTTCTACATACATAGTTTTGCAATATGGCGGAGTGCAATATATGTATGCATGGTGGCTAGTTCAGGTTTTGCTCTGCTAGGGTTTAGGCACTAATGGCTCCTTCCTGGCAGTGTTGTGGAGCAAGGTGGTGGCGCTTGGAGTTTCAGCCTCAAGAAGACCTTTTGTCTTGGCTTGAAGTTTTGGAGTTTTTCTTTGCTTGGGGATTTCCCGGCAACAAATTTTTAAATTTTGGTTACTGTTCAATTGTCTACTAAGCTAGGTGGACTATTAGTTTGATTTCTCTTACTGGTACTCTGATTCTCCCTAGTTGGTTTGTTAGTGGTACTTGCTTTCCTATTGATGTTGAAACCAATGGCCAATGGACTAAGGCTACATTTGCTGATGTAGTTGGCTGTGGAATTGATTTACCTAAGTCCTTTAAGCACTTGGTGTTTCCACAAGCCCTTCATGATGCTACTATAGGAAAGGGGGTTTGTCCTTATATTAATCATTTAGAGCTGAAGGATGGAGAGCCAACCATCTTATTTTCTACAAAGGAAATTAATTCCCTTAATGACTCTATTAAACACACTCTAATAGGCAAATTTCAGTATGGACATCCTAAGATGGACTATGTAAGGAAATATTTTAAAGAGCTAAAGCTCAATGGTTCCTGGAAATTAGGCTTACTGGATGACAAGCATTTGTTAATTAAACTATCCACTGAGGAGGATTATGCACGAGTGTTTGCTAAACAATCTTTGCTGAATAATGAAACCCTTATGAAACTGGTGAAGTGGACTCCTGGGTTTGATCCTAATAAGGAGTCCCCAATAGTCCCTATATAGTTTAAATTACCTAATCTTCCAATTCAGTACTATCATCAAAATTTTCTTTTTAACATCAGCAAAGCTCTTGGGTATCCTTTGAAAGTAGATGCTCCAACTTATAATATGGCTAGACCTGCAGGGGCTAGAGTTCTAGTAGAAAGAGATATAGCACTTCGAGTGTTGAGAGGTCTGGATTGGATCTGAAGAGGAAGGTTTCTAACAGAGAATTGTTGTGGAAAAAAAACCTATTTATTGTCCTCATTGTAGAATGTTTGGACATAATTTGAAGAAGTGTTATAGACTTCATCCACCTTCAAAAAAGAAGAATTTTGAAAGTAGTAAGACGAAGGCTGTTGCAACTAGTTAGTTAAAGGCAGCTGAACAGGGGGAAAGGGTTTCAGGTGAGAAAACTTTAGAAACAGATGTTAATTCTACTTACCATATATATGATTTGAATACCACTACAGTTGCTGCTGAGATGGAGAACATTGTTAACTGTTCTACTGCTGAAAAGAGATAGTTGGAGGATAATATACAAGAAGAAAGATTATTAGATATTAATCCACATAAGAATGATGACCATACACTTAACAGTCTTACTGATGTGTTAACTGATGAATGGAAAGTTTAAAAGAGTAATAGGAAGAAGAAAGGGAAGCTGGAACTAAAACAACCCTTAGATGAGCCTTTCATAATTTCACAAGTGGAAATCCTAGAACTAGAGGGAAAGGGAGAACCTTTTCTCAACAATCAATTTTTTATGTTGGAATATAAGAGGAGTGGCTCATCCTTCCTCAATAAAGAGATTGAAATATCTCATAGAACTCACAAAATTTGGTGCTTTGCTCTTCTAGAGCCCATTGTCACAAAATATCCTCATAACATTGTAAAAAAGTTTCGCAAGTTTACTTATTTTGTTAACTTGAATAATAAAATATGGCTTTTTGTAAGAACTGAGTTGCAGTGGTCTATGTTACTTAATCATTCACAGTTCTTACATATCCAGTTTTCTATTGGAGCTCATGTGGGGTATGCTACTTTTATATATGCCAATAGCTTAACTAATCAACAGCAGATCCTTTGGCAGGATTTATTGCATCTGGGTCAGTCTATTGATTCTTTCTGGATTTTGGGAGGGGACTTTAATTGTATTACTTCTCCAACTGAAAAAAGTGGGGGTAATGCTCCTTTGCCTTCAGCCATGGCTAGGTTTAATGATTTCATCCAAAATGCCACACTTTTTTATCTAGGCTTTCAAGGGCCTCAATTTACTTGGAGGAGGGGCACCCTGTGGGAGAGGCTGGATAGAATGCTTGTTAATTCTAATTAGCTTCAAATATTTCCTTATACTATTGTCTCACACCTTGCTATGACCGGATCTAATCACAGACCCTTACTTTTCTCCATCTAGAACTCAGCCAGATCTGTTAGTACTCCCTTTAGATTTTAAAACATGTGGACGTTACACCCTGAATTCCTTCAGGAAATTAGCAAGGCTTGGATTTCTGAACATAATGGTAATCCTTGGATTAAGCTTTGGAAGCTTCAAAAGAAATTAGTTGTGCATCTTAGAAGGTGGAATTGACAGAAGTTTGGGAACTTTCATGAGAATCTTGTTGCTGCTCAGGAGGAGGTTTACAAATTAGAAGTTGGTTTCCAATTGGGCCTGAACACTGAAGCTGAGGTATACCAAGCAAATGAGAAACTTCTTTCCCAAATTAATTATCATGAGAGTTTTCTTAAGCAAAAGGCAACTATCTCTAAGTTCACTGAGGGAGACAAAAATATAAGTTTTTAACATGCATATATTAACTTCAAGATGAAATGCAATATGATCCTTTCTATCACTAACTCCACTGGTCAGAATCTCACCATTGATGAGGAAATTCCTCAAGATGTTGTTAATTATTTCCAAAATCTTTTCACCAGTAGGAAAATAGCTAGAACTACAAATGAGACTGCTCTCTTCTCTGACTGTCAAGATTATGTACAAAGCTTAAATATGACTAACATACCTTTGGAGCATGAGATTAAAATTGCTTTAGACTCAATTGATGGGCAGAAGTCTGCTAGGCCTGATGGGTTTACCTCCACCTTCTATAAAGCTACTTGGTCCAAAACTAGCAAAGATATTATCCAAGTTGTTCAGAACTTTTTCAATGGGGTTGATCCTCCTAGGTATTTCACTTCTTCCACTATCACTTTGACACCCAAAAATCAGACTAGGAAAAGTTGGGGAGACTTCATGCCTATAAGCTTATCTAATGTTATCTCCAATCTGATCAGCAAGATTATAGTTTTCAGGATCCAACCACACCTCCAAAATCTCATTTTTACCAATTAGGTTGCTTTTTTTAAGGACAGAAATATTACAAATAATATTTTGTTGGCTCAGAAGATTTTACTGGACCTTGACAGGAAATGCAGAGGGGGAATGTCATTTTCAAGCTTGATATAAGGAAGGCCTATGATACTATCACTTGGGGATTTATTTTGGAGACTCTATCTGCTAGGAGCTTCACTGTGGATTTCGTTAACTTAATTGAAAGATGGTTGAAATGCATGCTCATTCTGTCCTGATAAATGGAAAATTTCATGGTTTCTTCACTGAATCTAGGGGAATTAAACAAGGGGAACCTTTGCCTCCTACTATCTTTATTTTAGCCTTGGATTATTTTTTAAGGTTATTCAATAAGATGTTTGCTGCTTCATCTCCTTTGGCTTATCATCATAGATCTAATATCAACATAAGTCATCTGGCTTATGCTGATGATATAATAATCTTTCCTAATGCATCCAAACATGCTGTCAAGACACTGGATAAAGGCCTTAAGCATTTTCAGCAAGCTTCAGGTATGGATTTAAACCAGCATAAATGTCAAGTTTATATTAGTGCTAAAACAACTTCTCAGATCAAACATTGGATTTCTAATTACACTGGATTTAGCATTGCTTCTCTTCCTATTAAGTATATTCGAGTTCAATTATCAAAGGCAGATCCAAAAAAAAACTTAATTCCATGATGTTATTGATCAAATCAAGGCCCAACTTAATTGTTGGACAAACTCTTTCTTATTAAATGGGGGGGAGAATTACTCTACAGAAAAGCATTTTGAAAGCTATGCCTGCATATTTCCTTCAGATGTTTACTATGCAGAAAGGTACACAAGTGCTCCTTGGTAGAATTTTTAACAAATTCCTATGGGTTGGGGAGAAGAAATTGTTCTACTGGCTACCTTAGCAGAAAGTTTGCCAACCTCTTCAGGCTGGAGGTCTGGGCTTCAAGGATTTTCAACATTTATGCTTCATTAAACTTTACAAGTTATGGATAAAATTCAGGGCCCAAGATGGTCTTTGGGCTAAACATATGATGGGGAAATAATGTAGGTTTGTGCATCCAACTCTTGTAACTAAGAAATTGGGGGATTCCAGGATTTGGTCCAAGATGTTGAGCATCAAAAATTAGGCTGAAGACCTATTCATTTGGGAGCTGGGAGAGGGAAAAATCAACTTTTGGTTGGATCATTGGTTGTGTAATGGGGAGAGGATTGNAGTTTCCTGGCCAAAAACTTGACCCTATTTCTTTATGTTGCTAGTGCACAAAAATGGATATGGTAAAGAATTTAGAATTGATTTATATTTCACATACTAGGGGTTTTAACAAGTGCATGTATCATTTCAAGTAATATAAGACTTTCTTTAAAAACCTCAGTATCGATCCCACATGGAAGCGAGGTAAGAAATCCGTTAGGCTGATTCTAGTATACTACTATCAGATCTTAGTTTGGAATTCTTGAAAAGTTAGGATTTCCTAAATTTACTAATTTACTGTAAAATTAAAGTTAACTAAATTAAATAAAAACATATTATATGAAGACTGGTTAAATTTTAGAAAACTCTTATATAATCAAAATCCCTTTCCCCTTGCGATGAGATCATAGTCAGTGCATAAATCAAATTTTTAAAGATTTCAAGATAGTTTTGTGACAAATAGAAGCATACTTATTCTTTACTCTTTTCCGAGTGCATAAAGAACATTGGATAATCTAAAGTGAAGTTCCTAATTGATATGGATATGCTGAGTAGATTCTAGCATCTCATTTCCAGATTACCCATTATGTGAGCTCTATAGGACTAACCATGCCTTAGGTTTCAAACTAAAGACCAAATGGGCAAGGGTTCTAGCCTGTCACTCTAGAATCACCAATTTTATGCTCATCAAAACTTATCTTCCTTTCTATTTGCACTCGCCCTTGGACTTGGCTTCCCTCCATCTTAAAGGTTAGTGTGGTTTCACTCAGTTGAGAATTACACCTCCCTTCCGGATCCTAATGCAATTACAAGAAATTTTGACATTAAAATATACCTAAATTGTAATGTAAATAAAGTTCAAGTGAAGTAGCATCACAATTTTGAAATAAAAGAAATTTTCAAATACTTCTAATCATACACAATTAATTCTCTTCACAAGGAGAAAGAGTAAAGAAAACTACTCACTATGCATGGATAAAACACAAGGATTCTTCATTGCAACATTAAAAACGCACAACTATATTGTAATAATTCAAATCAAATACCAAAAGAGTCAAAGAATTATCTTCACAAAAGATTCATGCACTCCTTGCCCAACAAATAGCAATCCTCTATACTTTCTGAAAAGTCCAAAAGTTTCCAACCTCTCCACAAACACACACTCTCTCCTCTTTTAAAATGCACGCCCTAAAAACCCCTCGTTTGACTTGCCAATGGTCACATTAAATAAAGCTCTAAAAATAATTAAAGTCACTTCCAACACCTCTTCGACATTTGTGTGAATTCATTGCATAAAATCCATAACCAGCTATGGCGTCTAGGCGCCCAACCGTGGCGCCTAGACACTAGTCTTCTAGAAGCCTTTGGGTTATTACCCGATGCCTAAGCACTTGACCACTTTTTACCTTTTTGCTTCATTTGACTTCTTTTTGCTTCATCTGACTCCTTTTTGCTCCATTTTCTCTCATTTTTCTCTAAAATTCTATTTCTAATACCTGAAACCAAAAACACACAAAATATCATTCATTAAATCATAATATCCTTAAAAATGAGTATAAAATGTATATATAGAAGCAGCTCATTTTAGAGCATATCAACTAACCTAAAAGTAAATGTTACTTGTCCTCAAGTAACAATAAAAGTTTTAAAAATATGTTGATTTTTGTTAGTAGGTCTCTTAAAGATAATATTAAAATTTTGCTCTGTAAAAGCTATAGTCCAACTTAGAAGAATTTCTTGTAAATTTTATGATATCTGAGGTATCAGAATATTTAGTATTAAACGTAGGAATCCTGATTTTCTACTTATCGTAGCCAAAATGTGTCACCGTCGTCATCAATTCCATCGTTTGTGTCATTGGTTGATGTCGTTGTTGAAAGGAGTAGCCACTTTGTTTGTCTATTTTATTGGCCTATTCTCCAAAGGACTTGTTCCCTTTATATCACATGAATGAACTTAAGATGTTAAGTAATTTGGAGAAAGAGGAAAAGGGAAAATTAAAATAGAAAACAAAAAAAAAATGGAGTAGTGGTTTTGTTTATAGAGAATCTAGAAATGTCTGATTTCTGAGATTCTCATGTAAAGAAAACCACATGAAGGTTTCATAACCAGAGATTTAGGTGTAATACCTATTCTGATTTCTTCAACACTACTATAAGAGCAAGCTCCTATAGTTAATTACATCTTAAGTAATTAAAACTACTCAAGAAAACTCCTGATTAAGATTAACATTTGTTGTTAGAAAAACTTTAATTTCCAAGGTCAAGGAAAGAAACATCAACTTTTCAGTTTAGAGTAAGGAGTTTCTAAGGATCTGATTCTACCCTAAAGGTTTTATTTTGTTGTTTTATTTTTGTCATTTCATTTTGTTATTTTGTTTATGGCATTTTCTTTTGTTGTTTTATTATCGTTGTTTTGTTGTTTTGTTGTCTTGAGGTTCACCATTTCTACTTCAGAATGTCATCCCAACAAAATAGAGTTAGCACACCCTAATAACATGTAAAGAAAACCTAATGCGTAATTTGTCTCATGTCTTTAACAAACCTACAAAACAGAGTACGATTAGTCATGAAATCATATTTTAATTTGTGAATTTATTTGGTTGAATAATTCTTAGACAACCCGATTAAGATGTCTATGGCTTTGTCGTCCCTGGTTCATAAGGGTATTCAAATCTACTTAGTCCGAAAGGTGTTTAAAGCAAGACCGGAAGATTTTTGTCAGCAACCACAGACTATGTTGTCTAAGAGATTTTCATAGATTTGAATACAAATGTTCAAGTTGCATTCGATGATCTATGTTCATTAGGGTTCAATTTAAGTTTTAATGTCTTATTTGGATTTCAGGGGTTAGAAAATTTTAGGTTGTTTATGATTTATTAATCAGTTGAATTTTGTCATTTTGTTGTTTATTTTTGTTTGGGATGACCCAATTAGGATCCCATGGTTCCGTCGTTCCAGGGCATTGTGTTTGCGGATTGATTAACCACAAGTGGTTGGAACGTATTTTATTAGCAACCATGGGTTACCCCTCCAAAATATCGTCTCAAGCTTAGTTGCATTTTTTAAGCTTAAGTGTAAGTGTTAATGTCTTTTAAAAAGGATTTCATGTGATTTGTGATTTGTCATGAATTTCATTTTATTTATGTCGGTTGGATTTAGATGTGAAATTGAATCATCATTTTTTGGTCATTATTCCATTTATTTTAGGTTTGATGTCGGTTAAACCTAAGGAAACTTGATTAAAGTCTAAAAAATTTGGCTTAAGATTTAAGTTCAATGTAGGTAGAACTTAAGGTTCAATACTAGTTAGATTCAATTTAGATAGGATCTAAGGTTGAGATGATTTAAGTCCAATTTAGGTAGAACTTAAAGTTTGATATTAGTTAGGTTCAATTTGGGTAGAACCAACAGTTTGAGGTAGTTTAGGACCAATTTAGGTTAAACCTAAGGAAAGTTGATTAATGTCTAATAAAATAGACTTAAGATTTAGGTTCAATGTAAGTAGAACCTAAGACTTGATGTAGTTTAGGTCCAATTTAGGAAGGACCTATGATATGGTGTTACTTAGATTCAATTTAAAGTTTAAATTGGTTTAGGTCCAATTTGGGTTGAACCTAAAGTTTAAGATAATTTAGGTTCATTTGAGGTTTAGAATCTCTTAGGTTCAATTTAGGATTGAACCTAAAATTTGAGATGATTTAGATCCAATTTAGGTAGGAACTAAGGTATGGAATGGTTTAAATCCAATTTAGGTAGGATCTAAGGTATTGGATGATTTAGGTCCAATTTAGGTAGAGCCTAAGGTTTAATGTGGTTTAGATTCAATTCAGGTTGAATCTAACGTTTAGGTGAACTTAATTTTAATGTGTGTTGGACCTAAGGTTTTAGGTTGAATTAGGCTCAATGTATGTTGAGCCTAAAAATTAAGGTTGACTTAGGTTCCATTTATTTAAACCTAAGGTTTGAGCTAATTTAGGTTCAATGTAGGTTGAACCTAAGGTTCAGGTTGATTTAGGTTCAATGTAGGTTGAACCTAAAGTTTAGGTTGACTTAGGTTCAATTTGGGTTGAACCTAAGGGTTTGTTTGAATTAGGTTCAATTTGGGTTGAACCTACAGTTAGAGCTGACATAAGTTCAATGTAGGTTGAACCTAAGGTTTAGATTGAGTGACTAAGCCTAATTTGAGTAAGGCTTAGTGGATGTTTTATTTCTAATTTAGATTAAAGTTAAATAGGATTTATGGTTTTAAGCCTAATGTGAGTAAAACTTTAAGTATTAATTAAGTCTGATTAGAATTAGAATTAATAAGGGTTTAGTTTGGCTCAAGCCTTATGTAGTTAAGGCTTAAGGATTAAAGTCTAATTAAGATTAGACCTAATTAGGGTTGAAGGTTAATTAAACCTAATATGGGTAAGGTTTGATTAAATTAATTAGGTCTAATTAAGGTTATACCTAATTATGGTTTAAGGTTAATTAAACCTAATGTAAATAGGTTTAATTATATTAATTAGGTCTAATTTAGGTTAGACCTAATTATAGTTTAGGGTTAATTAAACCTAATGTAAGTAAGGTTTAAATAGATTAGTTAGGTCTAATTTGGGTTAGACCTAATTGAAGCTTATGATTAATTAAACCTGATGTAAGTAAGGTTTAATTAGATTAATTTGGTCTAATTTGGGTCAACCTTAATTAGAGTTTAGGGTTAATGAAACCTAATGTAAGTGAATTTTAATTAGATTAATTAGGTCTAATTAGGGTTAGACCTAATTAGGGTTTATGATTAATTAAACCTAATGTAAGTAAGGTTTAATTAGATTAATTAGGTCGAATTTAGGTTATACCTAATTAGGGTTTAGAGTATGATTTAGGCTCATTTGAGCTAAACCCCAGTGATTGAAATTTTGATTTGGGTCCATTTGGTTTCGACCTAAGGGTTTAGGGGGGTGACTAAACCCAAAGTTGGTTAGGGTTTAGTCCACGCTAGCTCTAATTTGGAAGTCAAACCTAAGGGATATGATTATTTCAATCCTACTGGTCATTCAAGGCCAAGGTCCAAGCCTAAAGAATTTTAGGATTTAAAGTGTAAATTTAAAATTTCCGGTTTTAACCGTGAAACACAAAAATGTCGTTAAATTTTATAGAGGCTAAAAATTGTCATTTTAGGGTTTGACTTCATCACCCTAAATTTTCTAGCCAGTTTCAAATTTAATTTTCAATTTTCTATTTTTTTATAATTTTTTTGGAAATAATTATGAAATTTGGTGAAAATTGGTAAATTTGACTCTAAGGTTTTTCCTAGCCTTGGAAAAATCAGTGAATGTTCACAAGGACATAAAGGTTAATCCTTGAAAATTTCATAATTTTTGGATTTTTAAATAATTTTTAATAATTAAATTACTCTAGAGAGTAAATAATTTATTAAAAATTAAATATGATTCATTAATTTCAGATTTCATTTTTAAAATTTAATCTTCATTTTTTTGAATCCAGCGGTATTTTTGTCATATTTTTATGATTTTTCTATGTTAAGATATACATTTTTGAAGATTTTAGGAATTTTCTCGAATTAATTAATTCAAAAAATCTTAATTATCTTTTATCCGACACAATGACTGACTGGATCCTCGGACATGTCGAATTCCACATGGCGTCCTCCGATTCATTGGGCATTACACGTGGCGACTTGTGTTGTGTGCGGGTTAAGTCTTTTAATTAGACATTTTTGCGATCCAACTTAATCCCAGCCGTCCATTTTTGATACACGGAAATGGACAATATCAGTTCATCATCCCCGTGGGACGAACCATTCATGTTTAAAGCGCAATATCTCACTGAATTTTGAACCAAACCACGTGATTTTTGTTCCTAAAGCTTCATTGTGTTTAGGAGAACACAATTATATGGCTAGTTAGGGTTGATTTAATCATTTCTTTCACAAAGGTCCAAACCCAAGCATAAAATTAGGTTTTGTGGCACGTACCTGGTCCTAAGAGGTGTCCCCTCAATTAAGTTTGATGGAAAATTTTGCTTGGTCCTTATGAAGCTCGTGCTTGGTCCGATTTGAAGTGAAATAGAGTTGGGGTATACTCTTGCAGAAATGGGGTCACAATTTCTTCTTGGAGTGGATTGGGGCTTGGGGGAAGAGCCAATTTGGATTGGGAACTTCTTCGTGAGGTTCAATGTTGGTTTTGGGATAGTATAATTGAAGTTTTGAAGAGTTTTATGCTTACCAAAAAATTGTCCTATTTTTGGGATAAGAAATTGGAGCTCTGTAATGGATTACAAAAGTTGAAATGGTGGGGGATTAGTTTCTCAGAGAATGTGGAATAACTTTTGTATTAAAGCTTTTTAGGATTTGAGGTCTATAATTATGGTCTTCTCTTCTTCTTTTTTATGTAGCTCTCGGGTTGACTTATTTCTATCCATGGAGAATCCAATGTTGAGCTTAAATTTGATTGGAGAAAGATGGAGGTAGCTCAGAGAAGATTACAGAGTCCAAGAAGATAAAATTTTGGCTAAGCATCATTGTATTTAGCATTTCTATGGTGAGCTTATTATGAGCTCATATATAATGAAGAGAATGGCTTGAGAGAAAGGCTTTCTTTCCATTGGATGGGGAGTGATGTGAATAAGGATCTCATGTGAGCTAGATTACCCTCGCTTCCATCTAAGCTAACAAGCTATCCAATGGCTTTATGATGGAATGACACCTCCTCCTCCCTTCATGATGATTTTTGACTTAGGTCAAAAATGGTGTCTTTGTGCATTTAATAAGTTTTCCATGGGTCTTTGGTATGCCATGATGGGTTTCATGAGTCATGGGTAACCCATTAGCAATCCTTTATGGGTTGAATTTGAGTTTAAAAGTGATCAATGGGTTTAGATGTCATATATGATGTCATAATTTTGATCATAATTAAGGGTTCAAATTTAATCATAATTCCATTTTAAATTAAGTAATTAAATAAAAAATGAAATTAAATCATAAACCCATAGATTGGTCAAGATGAGTTTAGGGTTGACCATTTGACCAAAATTTGACCAATTGGGTCTATTGTTGATCAAAAAGCCCTTGTGCTGACCATTGGGTCCAAAATTGACCATTTTTACCAAAATTTGACCAATTGGGTCTATGGTTGACCAAATGGCCCATTTTAACCAATTTGGTATCATGGTTGACCAAATGGACCATTTTGACCAATTTGGTATCAGGGTTGACCAAATGGTCCATCTTGACTAATTTGGTGTTAGTGTTGACCAAATGGTCCACGGGGTGTTCATTGAGTCCATGGTTGACCAAAATGGTCAATGTGGTGACCATTAGATCCAGAATTGACCAAAATAGTCATTATGATGATCAATAGGTCCAGATTTGGCCACATGGGTTTAGGGTTGACCGTATGATCAAGGTGACAACCATTGGGTCAAGGGAAGATCAAATCAGGGTTTGACAATACTGTTATGATCATTTTGGGGTGCCATCATGGTTTGAGCCCAAATAAGGTGTATTGGAGGTCAATCAAATTTTTATGGTTTTAGGGACCCCAGATGGATTCAGAGGTGTCAATGTTGGTAGACCTCCTCCTAATATAATTTTAATGATCATGGTGATCATTAGGTCTTTAAAAAGGTGTCTAGGTAACTTGAGCCAATGTGGGTGACTCAAGAAATGTCCTGTCTATGGGTGTCAATTGGGGTCCTCATAAAAGTGAGGTCAACAAACGTGCCCCCAATATGTGTGGAATACTGAATAAGTATGCCACAAATATTGGCATTGACTGAAGTGGCCAATATAAACCAAGGGAATTTATAGCGAGCTTTAAAGAAGAATGTTGTTTTATGTCAGGAAACTTAACATCCAACTTTTAAAGTTTGATGGGAAGAAAAGTACATGACTTATAAAGAAGTCATTAGAAAAAAAAAACAATAGGAAAACCACGATTCCTTGTCAGGAAGACCTTACATCCCATAGTAAGAAAGGGGGAATGATTTTCATACTTCCATTGAAAGAGATTTTATATCATCTCTTAAAAGTGTTTATTGTCAGTTTTGGGAAGGAAATGTTGGGCAACTTATATCCTATCAAAAAAAAAAAGAAACTAAAGGAAGGTCTTATATCAATAGTGGAGAGAAAGTGGATGTCATACTCCATTAAAGGAAGTCTTATACCACTTTTTAAAGATGTCAAATGTCAGTTTTGGAAGAGGAATGATATGTGACTTATATCATATTCCTATGAAAAGCTATAGGAATGTCATAACTCCGTGTTAGGAATGTCTTATATCCAATAGCGGATAGAAAGTGGATGTCATACCCCAATGAAGAAGGTTTTATACCATTTCTCAAAGATGTCAAATGTAAGTTTTGGAAGAGGAATGCTATGTGACTTATATCCTATTCCAAAGAAAAGCTATAGGAATGTCATAACTCCTTGTCAGGAAGGTCTTATATCTGCTAACAATGAGAAAGTGGATTTCATACTCCATTGAAGGAGGTTTTATACCTATTCTCAAAAATGTTAATTTTCATTTGACAACGACTTTATATATGCTTAAAAATATAAGTATTTAATACTGCTGCTAAAAGATTTATTTCCTCAACAACTATACCAAAACTTAATAACAGTTATAGATTCGATAAATATGGATGTAATAAATATTCAATAATTATAAAGTCACACTTATCAACGCAAGTATACGTATCACTCAAGTAATATAGGGCTCTAATGGAGTCCTAGATATCGATCCCACAGGGAGTAAGATTAGAACTAAGAACTAAGATATTAGAAAAACAATACTTTAATCGCAACAACGAAAGTCAATTTGCTTATCTGTCACTAATAGGCAATTGAAATAAATATGTAATTTTAATAACTATTAAATAACTAATTATACTAATGAAGGCTCTAATGTGATATTCAATATATAAGAAAGCATCCTTCTCCTTGTCAAGAAATTATAGTGAATGGATAAAGTGAATCAGTTCAATTTGTATTGTGCCAAAAAAGAGCATACCTATTCTTTACCCTTTGGTTCAGGCATAAAGAACATTGACTAATCCTACGCTTATTTACTGAATCTGTGGCTAAGCTGGGAGGATACAGGCTCACACTTTGGAGCTCTCACGTTCCCCTCACCTGAAGGCTAACATCTACACTTCAGCACCCAAACGATAGGACCAAATTGGGGATTTTAGTCTGTCACTCTAAAATCTCCAATTCTACGCCCGATAATTTTATTTCCCTATTTATTTTCACCCAACTTCCAAGGGCTTTGACATCCCTGAATCTTGGATGTAATCTTCACTTTAGTTGTAAAACTCAACATATTTTAACAAATCACTTGGCCAGATTGAAAGTAAATTAAGATCGAAGTGAAAAGATCATCACAATTTCTTAAACATTTTCATGGCTTCACCAATTCAAATCATCATTTCACAAATCTTAAGATAAGGTGAAAGACGGAGAAAACTACGTAGATCTCATGGGGAAAACACAACAAAACTCAGAATTCATATATAAAAGCAAAGTCATACAAACTACAAACAATAAATAAACTTATCTCTAATTTCTCCCCAAGAAAACTCCTCCAAGTTCCTCTGAATCTCTTACTTTCTTTACAGCACACAGAATTCCTCTTCGAAGCGGCAAGGAGAAAAAATCTCTCACTTTCCCTCCACTCTTACAATCTCTCGAAGAATTCCTCACAATTTAGACTCTCTACACTTTTTTTACACTTCAATTTGGAGTCTCTCCACCCCTATTTTTGACCAAAGTCTTCTCTTTAAAGATGTTGATAAGCTTTCCCAAGAGTTGCCTAAGCACCCCTCCAAAATTTATTCTGGAGTCTCGGGAAAATCTCGTCGTCGGCGCCATTGGGCTCGTCGTCGGCGCCCTAGTTCAAATCTTCACATTTTGATCCTTTTTTTTCCAAATTCGCTCCTTTTTACATCTTTTTGCTCCAATGACCCTAATTCATCATTCCTGCAACAAAACATCAAAAATGCATTTATTTAAAGTGCAATATCATCAAAAATAATATAAAATATGCATGAAAATCTCAACATATTTTTCTTTGGTCATCAGTTTTGGAAGAGAAGTGTTATGCGACTTATATCCTTTTCCAAAGAAAGACTATATGAATGTCATAAATCCATGTCAGGAAGGTCTTATATCCAATAACAAAGAGAGAGTGGATGTCATAATCTATTGAAGGAGGTCTTATACCACTTCTCAAAGATGTCAAATGTCGGTTTTGGAAGAGGAATGTCATGCGACTTATATCCTATTCCAAAGAAAAGTTATAAGAATGCCATAACCTCGTATCAGGAAGGTCTTATATCCAGTAGCAAGGAGAAAGTGTGCAAAATGCATAAAGAAGATTAAATTATTGATTTATTCGTTAGAAATTAACAATTTATGTCATTTCAAAACTTTTTATTTATTTTTGATTCATGTCATTTCATTTTATTTTTCATTTTTTCATTTTTTTAATTGTGGGTATTTATCTTGACTTTTCTGGACCTGCACAAGCATTACTAATAGCTGGGGATTTTTGTCTTCTATAGCAAAACTAGAATTTCATTTCACTACAAAAGATAACATATAGTGATATAAAAGCCGTCAAAAGTACATCATATATCACAAGAAAAACATCATGACAAGACTGTCATCAAAACATGACAAAAGTTATCATATTCGAATTTCTATCATATCAACAACCTCAGATACTACTAGACCATCCATGGTTATCTTGCACTCCGAGATACCTTTGGAAACAAGTTCCATCAAGTGTAAATCTGGTGCTCAAACTTTCACATGGTCATGGTAGTTCCATGGGTCGCAATCCTTTGAGCATTGGTATTGGCTGATATCTGACAGAGCATTTTTCTAGACGCATCCTCCGTAATGTTATTGAAATTCTTTGTCTGTTCACGCTTGGTATACAATGCATGGCAACATCAGCTCCATTTCCCTGTAGGGCTAACACTGGTCCTCGTGAGAGGGGAATCTGGTAAGAACTACAAAATTCTTCTGGTCCAATGACCTGTATTTGCCTTCCAAATAGTATAGCACATCTGTTTAGCAGTGAAAATGTGCAGAAAAGGTCTCTCAAAGTCATGATTGTCAATTTGTGGTGGGATTCCATCCCCTTCTTCATAGATGTTGATAATGCAATTTTCATCCACATAGTTGAATGGAATTATATTCCATTTTACCAGTCATCTGATAGTTACAATGATTATATTGGACATCGAATCCACCTCTTCATGTAGTAAAATCCCTGGGGGGTTGCCTTCTCTGTCTTTAGCATAATTATAGTAGCATTCATATTGTATCGTGACTCGTCCCTTTTTGCATTTCCACCAGTTAGGTTCTGAGTATGTGCTTCTTTTTAATAGTCCAGCTTGCCCTTTATCACGTACCTATATTACATGTTCTATTAAGATGGCTTGTTCATTTTTCATTGAATACCCGAGTGACTAGCTCTATGCCTTCAAGTATGTTGATTCTATAACTGTCAATGTGTTCAAAGTCTTCAAAAAAGTGTCATCGGATCATCTAAATATGCCTCAGCTCTTCTTTAGAGATAAGTTGTCTTTTTATGGTTTCCTTTGACACTGTAGGGTCGAGAACAGATGTATATAGACTTGGCACAAAATTCCTTCTTTTAATTTCTTCCTCCTCCAGATCTAGGTTTTCCACCCCCAAGATAGGGTATCTCCCTTAGTGTGTACTCCAGGATTGGAAACTTGAACTCGACAGTGTCTTCCTCCATCAATTCTGAATTTTGTTGTTCCTTTTCATTGAGTCTTTTCAATCATTTATTTTGGTTCCTTCTTTGGGTTCTGACAAAACCTAATGTTAGTTTTGATAATCCATTGATGGACACATCTACAATCCCATGATTTGCAACAACCACAAAGGATTTCAATTTCTAATGTCAATTTTTCATTTTTGTTTTTCAGGTTTTTCTGTCCTCTCGGTATCATTTTGCTGTCGTGAATGAAAATACAATACAGGTAATTTTCCTTTTGCTTCTTATTCATCCACAATGGACAACACTGGTACATTATACAACATTAAGATTTGTTTCGAATCAAAGTCAAAATGGATCCTCGATCCTCTTTCTATGCAGTGGCGTCCAACGCCAAACATACGCCACTACAAAAAGTGAAAAGCAGCATGTTGCTTGACATTTTTCTGAAATCAACAAGGTAATGTAAACATGTCAGACTTAATTCTCAATTTTTTTATCAATACAAAATTAAGAAATTTTTGGTCTATCATTTCAAGAGATTATGCCCAAGAACAATTGTTTAATGAGAAAAAAGGAAGCCTAAATAAGGCAAAAATTTCATTTTGACACAAACAAATTAATTTCATTATTATTATTATTTTCCCAGTTTACAAAACAAGACATTTTTTGTCGCATAATATTTTTTCAAATATCGCCCATTGATTGGGGGTAAGATTCTTTTTCCTTGACATTCAACCAACTGGTAGGATCCTCCCGAGTATGTCTTTTCAACTACATATGGGCCCTCCCATATCTGTTCAAACTTCCCACTTATTTTTGGTGAGCAAGAATAATTCAGTTTGTAAACATTTGCCCACCAAGCTTTCAAGTTCTTTGAGCCAGAACTTTGCATTTTTTCTTCTATTATTTTGTTTGCCAATGCAACTCTGAGGAAACGAAGTTGTACTTCAAGCAGAAGCAGGGCCTCAGATCCATACACTGGAGCTAACAGTGCTGATGTGTCGGTGTGCGGTATGTAGTACGGTAGGCCCATAAGGCTTCTACTAATCTTTCATGCCACTGCTCGGACCGTTCGTTAATGTCTTTTTCAAAATTTGAACCAATGTATTGTTAAAAGTCTCGGCCAAACCATTAGCTTTAGGATAGTAGAATGTTGAATATCTCCAATCTATTCTGTGTCTTCGAGTGAAGTTATTTATCTTCATGTTTTTGAAAGCCATTCTATTGTCTGAGATGACTCACTGAGGAACTCTGAATTTGTAAACAATTTGTATCTTGAAGAAGTAGAGGACCTTTTCTGCTTTAACTTCTATGAGTGGTACTGCTTCTGCCCATTTGGAGAAGTAATCTGTGGTGAATAGAATAAATCATTGACCTTTAGAGGATGGAGGGTCTATAGAGCCCACAATATCGATGCCCCAACATTCAAATGACCAAGATGTGTTTTTCAGGTGTAATGCATTTGACGGTTGATGCAAGACCACTCCATAAGACTGACAATGATGAAACATATTTGCAGTTTCAATGCAGTCGGTCATCATTGTTGGTCAATAATATCTCATTCTTTTTATTTTCATTTTCATATTTGGTCCTGATTGATGTGCATCACAGAAAGCATCTCATCCACATCTGTTCAGAAGATCGTCAATAAAGAACATCATTCACCAGAGCGTCCGACAATGCTCTCTATTTAATTTGAGCCGCGATAGAATTATTTTCTGGCAGTCTTCCTGTCTGTAAGTATTCAATAATTGGTTGTCGCCAATCATCTTTTTCATTGTTAACAATAGTTATTGGTTTTTCATTTCCAAGCTTATGAACATTTTCCATGTTTATTTGAGAAAGTACTTGTCAACCTTTCACATAGATTAGGATGTCATCCTCTTATGAACAAGCAAATTCTTTTGCTAGCTTAGCTAAAGCTTCTACTAAAGAATTATCTTATCTCGGAACAAGGAAGATTGTCACATCAGGAATTTTTTCTAGCAATTTCAGAGTATAACAAAAATATTGTTTCGAACGAGGTTTCAAAGTTTTATAATTTCCTGCAATTTGATTGATAATCAGCTGAGAATCTCCGTAAATGTTGATTTTCTTGATTTCCATTAATACTGTTAGTTTCAAGCCAGTTATGAGTGCCTCATATTCAGCTTCTTTATTACTGCAAGCTTATGTTAAGTGGTAGGAAAATAACATAATTACTTTATCTGTAGTGATGAAGATCAATCGTACTCCAGCCTTGTCAGGTATAGTTTATTGTTTGTCTTTGTTATTGCGAGCTGATGAAGCTCCATCAAAATATAATTACCACCGTAGCATATTAGAATTTTTAAGTTCCAATATTTGCTCGTCTGACAGATCATCATTAAGAAGAGACCCTTTAGTAGTTTTGAATTTCACTATCCCTTTTCTAACATTAAAATTTTTTTTTCTATCTCTAACTTAAAATGTAGTATTAGAAAAACAATTTTTCATAGAGTTTAAATTCTTTAAAAAGTATTATTCTAACAATCCTTAATTTTTCAAAAATTCAATTTTTCCTATTATAAATAGTAAAACCATTTCTCTGCAATTTTATACTAATTATCTTAACTTTAGTTTCATCCTTTTTACTAAAGTCCTTACTATGTTTTCATATTGCATTTCGATAATTAAAATTTTAGTAATCTTAAGATAACTCCACATAACAAAAATTATTTTTCAAATAAAATTTAATTGTAGTTTCTTTTAGAAAAAGTAAAACTTAACTTTTGAATTTTATTTTTCTTCCTCCCCCCAAACTTAAATTTTTAAATATTTTTTAATCAGTGCAAATAAATAAGACAGGGATAAAAATATAAATTTATAAATACATATACAGGATTGATTGATTGCAGAAGAAAGTAAATCTAGCTTAAACATGCTTGCAATTAAGCTAAAAAAAAGTATACAAGTAGAACATGCACTAAATATAAAAATAGACACGTACAATTTTCAGGATCGCAATGTCATAGAGGGAATTGCTATATAATAAATAAGGCATGAATATAAGGATAAGTTTATCTAACATAAATAACATTAACATTAGTTTCACAAAAACTAAAATACAAGCATAGTTCACTACACAATCATAATGAAAATCTATATAAATAACAAACTCTAAGATACCTATATAACAGAGTTTGACACAAACTACTACAGCTACTTACTCACATCAACATCATTTTCTTCCATTTCTTCATCTATGGGTTGGAGATGAGTAAAATTTGATAGTGAGGGTATTCCAAAAATTCAATGTTCTTACCTCCTCCAACCCATTGATTCTACTTAAACATTTCTAACATGGATGAATAATATTGAGCCTTAAAATCACTATTTAATTTTTTATGTTTGTCCAAATGTTTATTAAATTCTGCATTTTCAAAACATTTGAAACTGCATAGAAGCCATATCCCCTTCAATTATTTTCAAATATTCTAAAATAGGCTCTAGATCTAAAGCAGATCCATGTGAGGCTCGCGATGTTGATGGTCGAGAAGAAGATGGGAGATAGGTACTGCTTGCTCTAAATCCAGTCCCAATATGCTTATCGTAAACTTGTACATTTTTCTTCTGAGATTGGCTTCAAAGGATGTATTAATTCCTCCAAACTTTCATAGGTAACTCTAGACTATTCACACAGAGCAAAGATAAGGGAAGGATATCCCAATCCCGTAGAAGAACTTTTTGTAGCAGTACTGATAATTGTTTAGTAGATGAGAGCTCCAATGTTAATCCTCTTCATGCTTTGAATGAAAAAATTTAAAATAGCCCTCTCTCTTGAAACTTCTCTTAAGCTAGTTGTAGGTAAAATACATGCAGTTATGAAATATTGTCGTGCTTTTAAAGGTGCATTGAGCTTGGAGGATAAAAAATTTACTTTGTGATCATTTCTTATTTTTCAAGCTCCCCGCCAATCAGTTAGATAAGCAATTGTTTCATCCATTTCCATACATTTTAGCAAAAAAGTAGAGGTGTAAAAATCTTGAAAATCATCCAACTGATAAAATAAATTAAATCTTTCTAGAGAAAATTCCACCTTTCTTTCACGTACAAATATAAGATCGTCGGATGAGTCAGAAAGGTTACTGTAAAATTCCCACACAATAGAAATAACTATTATAGCATTAGTGTAGCAAAACACTTCCTGATTGTGCAAAACAATTAAGCATTCTATATCACCTCCCAAGTTAGTAAAAGTTCTATCTGCTATAAGCTTTCTAGTATGAAGCATATTGTAATACTGTCTTGATCCTTTACACTAACAAAATTCTTTCTGCCATAAATGCTCTTACCTATGTCTTTTCCTCCTCTGGTTTTTGGCGCCATATTCCTCAAAGATGTTGAACCTTATCCTTTTCTAATCCAATATTAAAAGTTCTAAACCCACCTAAGACACCATACAAAAGATTTAGAAAGAGGGGTAAATTCCACATGAAGGAGGGAACTCCCATATATAGGCACCATTTCGGGCCCATAGGCGCCAATTATTGACGACAAACAAAATTTTGGCTTTGGTGCCTATGCACCAATTTTTTGTGCCAAGACGCAAATTTTGTGTTCCTAAGCACCCAAATGTGATGCCTAGGTGCACAAATGTGTTGACTAGACACCAACAACTAAATTTTTCATTATTTTGCCATAGGTCCAATTTACGTGTCTCAACCTCAGCTTAACCATTAAAATTAGCATTTTGTGCATCAACTCAACATGTAAGTCTCATAACACACATCACAACAAAAAAACAGTCTAAATTAAACCACACTGAAAACTATGAGTTGCCTCTCATTAAGAGCTTGGTTTAACATTGCAAGCCTGACAAAGAGTTCCTCCAAGAAAGCACAGACATGTGCGTGTTGATCCTATTGCAATGACTTGCATTGCTTGTCGAGATATGCTTGCAAGCAATGCTTGTTAAGGCATTAATACCAAAATTGGGTCACTCATCTAAAAGATGGCTTGCCACTAATGTAAAAAATACCATGATCATGCAAATGATCATGGATGTCCTGACCATGATAATTAAAGCCACTAGGGCTGATCAAGTCACGATCAGGCAACATGCCATGAAACATGAAATGTGTAATAAAGCACACATGAGCAGTTGACTGGGACCACTCCGAGGTCACATGACATCAAGGCAAATGTGAAAAAAACATGACAAGATGAGGCATTGTCAGTGCTTGGGCCATTGACATAAACCAAGGCAGATCAACCAAAATTGGCAACTCAAGCACATGAAGATGAGCATCTAGCTCAAGATTATATATCCATTATTTTAATATGCATATAAATGATTACCACAAAGCTAAAGCCAGTTTACATGCAAGATTAAATGTGCATTAAGACATGAAGGACATTATACATGTACATGAGGAATTAAAATTAAACAAAGAGAAACTTGATTTTCCAATCACTATGGTTAAATTATCAAGATCTCAAATCAATTTTCACACAAAGTATATGCATGTCGACACAAGTTTAGTTGATGAGTTGCCCGTTGGAAGCCGTCGGTCACCGGAATCGAAATCTCATCGCTCGCTT
>NEWO01000914.1:193838-213991 GCA_003013225.1 Phalaenopsis aphrodite
ATATATATATAAGTTTAGAAAAATATGAAATCAAACTGATCTCATATCTTTCATAGTTTAAATGTCAGAACACTACACCTCAAGCCATGCATCTATCTTGAAAGATAAACACAATACTTGAGGGTGAGGCTCGATCAAATAAACTAAAAAATATAAGATATTTGTTGGTCTGCAAAAGCCATTTTATTTATAAGCCGACAAGTTCTCCTATTTAATATAAGAAATTAAATATGGTTTCTATTAAGCTGAGTTTGAAAAATCTTCCTATAAGGGCAAGCCCCTACAGCTAAATACATCTTAATTAAAAGAAGTCACCTAAGAAAACTCTCGATAAAAGTTAGAGAATATTATCTTCAAAGAGGTCAAAGGATAGAAAATTTCAATGAGATTGGATAAAGAGGTGTGAAAGGGAAATGACTCAAATTTGGAACATTTATTGTAGAATCTAAAAGAGGAAAAACTATGGGATGTCACAGACCTAGAGGAAAACCTCGGTGACTTCCCAAACTACCCTATGGTTTGGCTTCAGTTTGGAGAGAAATATTTCAATATTTCATCCACTAAATTTTATTAATTAGGGCTTACACTCACGTGAAACAATCACACAAATAGCTTGGAAGACGTGAGGGTTTAGGTCATAATGAACGATAAGCTCAGAATCCTAAGACGAGTTAGTGCTTAAATTGTGTAGCAGAGCTATACAAAAGCCTAAAGAAAATTTGAGGATTTATGTTGCATAAGTGATACACCAAAAAATATTTGTATTTTTAGACTCATATTTTATACTCATTTTTGGTAATTTTGCCCTTTAATAGACGGTATTTTCTATGTTTTATTGCAGGTTGTTGATTTTTAGGACTTGGAGAAAAAATGATTGAATTTAAAGCAAAAAATGAAGAAGTTAAAAATTTGTTTAGTGCCGACTGTGCCAGACTGGGTGTCAATGACGCCATTTGACAGATACTTTATATTTAATTAACGAGCCTCTGGCGCTGACGACACCAGAATTGGCGGTGACGATGCTAGTGTTGGTGGAAGCCCTGTTTCTAGAAGGTTCGATGAATTTGGATGCCTTTTGAAGAGTTCTTAGATGCACCTATTCGAGAACCATCCTAGGCTCTATTTAGGGCTAAAATTTTATCAGAACCCCCCCCCCCCCTCGCGCCATTTCAAATTCCTCCACTCATTTCAGTTTTCCTTTTCACACACCTACATTTCATGTTATTCCACACCATTAGTTAGTTATTGTTCTTATAGTTTTGAGTTTTTGTAGTGAGTTTAAGTGTGAATTCTTTTCTAAGAAGTGTTGGAGAGGAAGAGAAGTGAGAGATTTCTTCTTCCTATATTTCCTAAGAGAGTCTACAAAGGATTTACTTTGAGAACGAGTTTCAAATAAGTGTTGTTTATTTAGTATTGTTCTATGAACTTTCTTTTATATATAAAATTTGTGTTTTGTTGTATCTTTCTTATGAAGTCTGATTAGATTCCTTTATATTTCTCCCTACTTTGAGATATGGTGAAATGAAGAGATAATGTGGATGTGTCAATGTTAAAATTTAAAATAAATTGTGATAGTTTTTCAACTCCGCTCTTAATTTATTTTTCAATTTGGCCAATTGAATTGTTAAAATATGTTGTGAAACGTATGATAAGGGAAATAGAGTAAGAGTTCTATAACAGAGTGAGAATCACATTTAAGTCCATGAAGGAGTATTTCGTTCATGGAATTAAGTGTAAATAAATAGGGAAATATACTTTGTTGGGTGTAGAATTGGAGATTTCTAGGGTGACAGACTAAAAATCCTCAATTCAATCTTAGTGTTTGAAAACTAAAGTGAGAGTTAGTCTTCAAGGGAAGGGACGTGGAAGCCAGTATCCTCCTAGCCTAGCCACGAAATTAAGGACTAAACCTAAGATTAACTAATGATTTTCTATAACACTGAATCAGGGTAGAGAATTAAAATTGCTCCTATTTGGCACAATA
This sequence comes from Phalaenopsis aphrodite, assembly GCA_003013225.1. Taxonomy (NCBI): domain Eukaryota; kingdom Viridiplantae; phylum Streptophyta; class Magnoliopsida; order Asparagales; family Orchidaceae; genus Phalaenopsis; species Phalaenopsis aphrodite. The sequence continues at coordinate 195,823 of NEWO01000914.1, forward strand.
CATATCTAAACCATTTCACCAAAAATTCATTGTAGTGGGAAAGATGCTTTTTCATATTAGAAAACTTTATCTTTAGTAGTTATTAATTTAAAACCATGCTTTTAGATTCTGCTAGTAGTAAATAATTTAACTTTGATAGTATCTAAAACATTCAAAATTAGTGAAAGTAATTTCAATTGATTTCAGTGAATTTCCTAGTTAATTTATCATTTCAAATTTAAACTTTTCTTGTGGGATCGATATTTGGGACTTAAAAAGAAAGTCTTATATTACTTGATGAAGATATGTATATTTGCGTAGAATCCCAACTTTAAGTGCTTAACATTATTATTCATTAAATACCACATCTTGTTTTTGGCGTCGTTGCAAAGCTGAGTCAACTTTATAAATTTTACACAACTATATTTTTGAGGATCAATAAGCAAAACACCTCGAAGTCCTATGGCTTGGTTTTTTAATTATAATAAATGGTTTAGTTGATGTAGACATGTTCTACTGTTGAAGATGGCCGTGTAGCCCAAAATGCTAGCTCCAAGCTCCTCGTCGAGACAAATTTAGGTTTGCTAATGTGTTAAGTTATGATGTCAAATCATATTTCTCTGAGGGTTCTGGCTATTTACATATTATGGGCCATATTAAAGTTGATCAGAGCGACACCAGTTAGGACCCTACGGTTCCTTCGTTTCGGTACCACTATTTTCTTTCGTATTCACTTAGTCTAAATGAATTTACTAAACTCAACTTGATGAGTTCTATACTTTCATTTAGACCATGGGAAATCTCGTTAGCAACCGTAGGTTACCTCTTCTGAGGGATTCTTAATTATCCGATAGAAACGTTTCAATTTAGTTTCAATTTTTGTTTTGTGATGTTTGTGATTAAATTTTGAGTTTTCTTACATTTGAAATGTTGTGGCGGTAAATTTTATCTTGATTGATTTTTAGTTTTCATTTAGGTTTTATGGCTATCATACAGTTTTGATTTTCATGCAGGGTGACATCGTTGTTTAACATACAAGCTCGAGGCAAGAAGTACAAAAAGGTAAATGCAATAATTTAAAAGCGCACTTGTCGATTCTTCTCGTTCCTCCACCTGAAAGGTTAGTACTTGTAAGGCATGTATATAATTTTTTAGGGAATTTAAATTACAAGAGTAGATGAAGGTTTAGCTATCAAACCCCTTTTAGAACAAAAATATGGCAAGTTTAATTTGCCCTTTAGAATGTCCAATAGATTTCAAAATGCTCGAGGCATGAACCTAGACCACTTTGAAGATCTCTTGAAATATTTCGAGTTCATTTTGAACTTATTATATTGCTTCATTAATCATCTGAGGTCGAAGTGTGACTACCCTATTACTCAGTGGAACTTGACAATTTAATTATCCTAAGGATAGGATACTCAATTAATCAATTGATGTTTCATTTAAAAGTGATGTGGGTGGGTGCCCCAAAGGCAAGTCTAAGTCATTTAAGATTGTGGTGCTCGCACATAAGGTCAGACTTGTAGTGTTTAAAAATGTTAATTTCCAATCATGTTATCTTCTAAATCCAATCAATTGAGTGTAGACATTGAGCATATGTCACTACTAAACCCTTAACAATCATGATAGGTTGAATGATAATTATCAAAATGTTGATTTAAGTGATATGTATTCTTATTAAATGATCACATCATCCTCAACTTTGGGCTTAATAAAAGTAAACTATCATCTTTCTAGCTTAAGCCCATCACTTAAGAATCATTTGATCTTAATTGACTTCCAAGTCATGAAGACTAGGAAAATTATGATTTTGTTGATGTTGTGCAAAGGTGGTGGGTGAGTTTCTAACTTTTAATCCCATTGTATTTCAATCATCCAAACATATTCATTAAGATCAAATTCCCCATTTTCCTTAGTTAATCCTAAATTTTGATTAAGAGCCAAAATCTGAAATGACTATTTTGCCCTTGGGGTACTTTACCTCATAACTCATTAAACACAACTTCAAATGACTTAAGCATTCAGAGTGGCATATCCATGAGTTAATTGGAACATCAAAGGAGAATAATGTGGTTTTTCTTTTGTGTTGTTTTTTTTTTATTTAATTCAATTTAAATAATTATTTAAATTTAGGAAATAGGGTTTTCAAAATTAATTTATTTAACTATCCAAAATAAAATTTTTGTATATGAGAAAATTATTAAAGGTTTCCTTAAATCAGAGAAACACATAGGCAAAATTTCATGATTTTTTTAATTAAATTTTATTATTATTATTATTTAATTTCACATCAATTTCAATGATTTAATTAAATAGAAAATAATGTTTTAATTCCCAAAATTATTTTTATATTTTTATTAGACTTCTGTGAGTTCAAAAAACTTAGAGAATCAAATTTTGTATTTTTATTATTTTTAATTTATTTATTATAATTATTTTAATGAAAGAATAAGGAAAATTCACTTTTAAGCTTTTTAAATTTATTGTTAACTCGGAAAAATTAGGAAAAATATCCTATTGAATTCTAAGTGATCAGGGAAAACTTGTGCACATTTTGAACCATTTTTTGTATTTTTGAAAATTTTGATTATTTTAATTATTTTTAGTTCAAAATACAATTTAAAATGACATATTTTCACAAAAAAATAGATTTTATTTTTATTAAATGTCCCTAAGCACATGGAACTCAGAAAATGATTTTTCATGATTTTTCTAAGATTTTTTAATTTATTATAATTTTTTTTTGTACAAAAATACAAAGTTTCTTTAAAAATCAATTTTAGTGCTTAAACTAAGCTAAATAATTTTTAAATTTTTCCACTAAGTAAATATGATTTTTATGCACAATGTGGAGCTCATTTTGTTAATTTTTAATGAGTATATAATTTACATAAATGAACGTAAGGTTTATACATTTGATTAAATATAAAAATGTACAAAATAATACAAACATCATAATATTTTTTTAGACTTCTCTGACCACATGAAACCTACTAAAATTATCCTCATAATTTTCCAAATGATATTTTGATTTATATAATTAAAATAAGCCAAAATAGCCACGCTAGCTTGAAAATTAGGGCTAGAAGCATAGAAATGCCTTCTGACCTTGGAAAAATCAGAGAACATCCCCTCTATGATAAGGAATAAAATTAAAAAATTTCAAGCCATGGTGAGCCACATTTAGTCATGGAGAATTGAAATATCACAGAGGGTATTAACTAATTAAAAATCATATACTTGACAAATAGTTTTTATTTTTAATCCACATTTCTCCTCCGTTCACTAAGCAATAAAGTATTTTTCTTTTATTTTTATAATTTTTCTGGAGAAAGATATTAATTTTTGAAGATCACACACTCAAATAAATCCAAAAAATCCATATTTTTCTACTTAAACACACGACGCCACCTCATTCTACGATAACTCTGAGCTCACACGCGGCACTCCGCCATTTGACGTTGTCATCCACCTCACATGCCACGCTACCCGCCTTTTCGTACCAAAGGTTCGTCTGACTCGGTCTTCTCCGTCCATCTGATACATGCATGATCAGACGACTCTCAGTCATCATCCCCAAGTGACCTAATCCGTAAACCGTCCATACCAAAACCCTAAGATCTTTGCCTAAACTCAACCAAATCACATGAGGTTTGTTTCTACCTCTTCATCTACTCAAGATGAACACATCTATATAGTTGATCAGGTATGAAGTCAAGTCATTACTCATGGAGAATTAAAATAAGCTCGGACTAGGGTTAGAGCTCTATACCTTTATCTGAGAGGAGAGGCCTCAATCAGATAGTTGTGGTAGCTTCGATTAAGTCCAACAAACCTCCAGTTGAGGTCATGTGCCTTGGTGAATTGTCTAGGTATGATTTTGACTAAAGATCGATTTTAGGTGTTGTTCTACAGCTATCCTAGAGGTTGTTTTAGAGGGGGCTTTGATGAGGAATCAACTTCTCTTGCTCTAGGGATGGTGTGTGCACAATTAATTTGAGTTTGGTGGACTATGGAGTAATGTCTTGATTTGAGTTGAAAGTTTGAGCTTAAAATTGAGCTATGATAGTGGGAATCAGAGGGGGAAAATAGTTGGCTTAAGCTTAGAAATGCTTGGAGAGTCCCTAGTAAGATTTTGACAAAGTTTCCCTAAATATTTGGAGCACCTCTCCTTTGGCCATAAACAAGATGGCTTCAATAGAAGGGCTCAAGGCCAGTTGGTGGGTGCAAAGAATTGCTTAGGTGGAGGGCTGAGGAGCTCTGAAGAGCAGTTAAGATGAACTGGCCTCTAGAGTTCAAATTGGATTTGATTTACGGGTGACAACTCACGACTTTGGTATTTTCCAATGAGTAGGGTGGCTAGACAGAGTAGGGGAGGTGGTCAGGTGGTCAGATGAGCCAGGGAGAGGGTTAATTATGATTAACCCTCAATGGTTTGTCATGATGGAGGAGATTTCTTGATTAAGGCCCAAAAATGGGACGAAATCCATTAATTTAGGGACCTATTGTTCCATAGCTCACTTGGGTGGATTTAGGGTGGTTCAGCCTGGTCCAAAGGAGGAGCTTAGTGGTTGTTGGGGTCCTTGGTTGACCAATTTGGTCTGATTAAGTTAATATAGGTGAAAGGGTCTATTTGGGTCAAGTGGCTTGATGTGGGTTTTAGATTAAGCTATCCATGCTATTGAGCCCAATTGATTGATCAATTTTGAGTGGATGATTGTCATGAGGGGTTTATAAAAGATTTAGAGTGATTTTAAATTGATTTGGAGGGTCAATTTGAGGGAATTTAGACATTTGATCAATTTCGAAATGTTGGGTTGGACTTGGGTTTAAGTTGGGATAAAGTTGGGTTAAGTCCAAATTGAGAGTTAAAAATGGTCTAGATGAATGTCATAAAGAGTTTTCAACATAAATTGGGTGTCAATTTTGGGGTTAGGACATTCAATTTGATGGAATTTGGAGACAGCCAATTTTGGACAAATTTGGGGATTTTGAATGTGGGTTGAAATTGAGTGAAATTGACGTTTGACCAAGGCCAATCGAAGGTCAAATTTGATGTGTAAGAATTTTACGAAGAATTTAGGATGGGCAATTGAGTGGATCATATGGTTCAATTAGGTGAGATTAAGTCATAGGGTCAAAATATGATATTTAATTTGCATCAAAATTAAGCTTAAAGCATGGGTAAATTAGGCTTGAATTTGGTTTGAATTGATCATATGAAAGATTAATTTGAGTTTAGAATTGAAATTGGGGAGGAATGGGGCCAAATTGATGAGTATGTGAGGTGAATTTGGAGAAATTAGGCCTTTAAAGGCAATTTGGGGCTTTTGGTCAAAGTGGTCAAAATGGCCAAATTTGGTTCATTTAAAGGGTTCAAATTGGTTTTGGGGACATTCAAAATGATTTTGGTGGTTTTGGGAAAGTTTGGGCTACCAAGGGTGTTTTTGTAATATTGGCAAATTTGAGGATATTTTGGTAATTTTGGAATTTTTGGGATGTTTTGGAAAATTTGGATAGTTTCAAATGGTTTGAAATAATTTTTGAATAAGTTTGGGTAATTTGGATGAACTTGAGAATTTTGGTCAAATTTAGGGTTTTAAGGGCATTTAGGTAATTTGGGTAGATTTGGGGGCAAATGACCAAGTTGGATATTTTGGTAGAATTGGGGTGCTAACCATCTTATATGAGCTATGGACCAATGAAATCCCCATTTGGGTCCTCTATGTACTGGTCTTAGCTAAACCTAGCCTAGGGCTAGTGGGTCTAGGAGACCATCTACTTGAGTTTCCCAAAAGATCAATGGCTCAAAGTCAACAAATCTAGGTTTTAGGGTTGTGAGTGAAAGTGGGTAAAAGTGAGTGCAAGTGAGTGAACTAGCCCCAAACCAACACCCAAATTCAACCTTAAGGCCAAGCAGTCTTATGAGGCCTCCCCTTAAGCTTCCTCTATAATGACCCTACCTACTAAGTGCTAGAGGTTAGGACCAGTATATGGAACTTCAAGTTGAGAATAAAAGAGTTTAGAGTTTCTAAAGGTGAGGGTTCCTTTTCTAGTTTTCTAGGAATAGTCAACAGGAAAGTCCTATGGCTAGACCTTAGGCTACTAAAGAGGGAAAACTAAACCTCAACTAAAAGTGAGGTCAACAATGTAGAAGTCAAGCACTAGGAAAAAAGTAGTTTTTCCTACGATGATCAAGCACTAAACCAAAAATCATTTTAAACATGCAACTCATATTAGGCATTAAGACAAGAAAATGTTTTACAAGCATAAGACTTGTTACCTTTAAGAAAAAACCCTTTTCACATAATGTAGGTTGAATATGCATCACACATGCATCAATCTTACCATATATGCATTAAACAATCATGAAAAATTAAGACCCACATGCCAATTGAAGGTATTCATCTAAGCACACCAAACATAAGCAAACAACAAGATAAGTATCTTATCACATGTTGATTTTGAACTAAGCGTCTTAAACACAAGCATTACGCTCCAAATGCACATTCTAACTTGCTTCAAAACATGAATCCACTAGCAAGCTAAGGAACATGAGAAAAAAAAAGTGTTACAGGGAAATACGAAGATGCTAATTCACATACATAATTTTTTGATTAAGCAGTCTCAATACATGAAATGAGCTTGATCCCACAATAATGCAAATCCTAATTCACATACATAAGCCTAATCAAGCTTCATCTCAAGTTATCTCCCTACTGATCTCACCAGAATCTTATTATTTATGAAGTCGTAGTTGACATCCGTTACTTGACAAAGTGAGAAAGACTTTTCCATGTGGTCATATCTTCACCAAGTGAAGGCTCCACCAAGTCATGGATGTAGCTATGATGACACAGGGAATGAGAAAATATCAAGGATCTCTCATTCCTTAGATCGGATGGCTCTACCTATTCACTAAAGGCAATAGTTGCCAAGTAGCAATGAGGTTACTAGGATCCCGACAATTAGGGCAATGTGCTAAAGTTTAGAGGGAAAATCTCAAGGAAATGTTGTGCTTTAAGGGTAATGAAAGCTTCCTAAACTAAAAGCTATCTCTATCAACTAGCCTACCATGGCTCCTCTAACACAAAACCTAGGGCTTATCTAAGAAAGCAAAAAAAAAAGGAAGAGTTGAAAATATTATCAGCATCGTGGCATTTGTAGGAGTGTTCTCTCTGCTTGTCCTTGCTCCTTCCAATGTTTGGATGGCACTCTTTTCCTTAGGAGAGATGGAACCCACCCCCCTCCCTTCTCTAATGAAAGAGGAAGCTCTTCTCTTATAAAGTTCTCTTTAAAGAATATCACTCCCTCGTACTCACAAAGAAGAAATGTGGTAGGAGGTGAAGAAGAAGAGAATAAAATAGTAGAAGAGGAAATGTGTTGAAGAAGAAGAATAAGAGGAAGCCTAACTCTCTAAGCCTTGCCCTTAACCTCTAGAGATCTCTTAATGCTTTTTGTCTTGCTGAAAAAGCTCTTCCTCTCGACTATTTTTGGATATTCTTTGATTGTTCTAGCTAACCAATATATGTGAGCTATTATTTCCTCTTAATGTCATAAAATAATTAGTTTAATCCATCTAGGATGCATCTTATTGGTTGTTGGGGAGGTTTTCTAACATGTAGGAATCTTATTGAACCCTAAAAGTCATCCAAATAACCAATGGCAGCTCAAGGAATCAAGTGGGATGCCAATAGCTAAAAGCAGATTTTGGTGGCTAGCACACAGTTGCATGCACATGCACAATTGTATGCAGCTCCGGGCATTGCCACACTCAAGCATGTGTGCATGCATGTTTGCACACAAACACATGAAATTGCACACAACACTGTGCTCGAGTTTGCACTGAGGCATGCAGGTGCACGCACGTTCATGCAAGCTTGTGGGCATTTGTGGACTTGTATGGTGAGGCCTTTTATGATTTTTTTGAGCTTTTTAAGCCATGAATATATACAAAATTACCATAAAACATCAATTTTAAAATCAATCATATCTCATACCAAATTTATTTTTAATTGACAATGACCACCCCGAGCATGACTATGTCATGTCAAGCCCAGGGTTTGTTCCTAGAGCTCATATTGCAAGATCTCAATGGATGTCTCGAGCTAGAGGATGCTATGAATGGAAAATAAATAGTCTATAATCTATTCAAGTGTACATCCTACACTTTTGACATAAAAATTTGATGCCAACATCCTCATCCTAACTTGATAAAAATAGCACATTGGCATTGCCTCTATATTGCCTTAGCATTGTATTTACATCCTCAGTGCCACACTAAACTCTTTATTTTGAAATCATTTTAAAAATTTTTATCATTCCTCTGTGCTTTCTTTATAGTGCCTTAGCTCTGAACGTTTAGTTTACAAAACTTTTTTAGTTTTAGGTTTTCATTTGTGCCATGAGACTCATAGTCAACATTGTAGCACTATTTCAGGGTAAAAATGGTCATGCATTCTTGTTCACATGGCTTGTTAGCAAAGTATAATGTCTTACCCAAGTTCATAGGAGCTAGTGAGTTAGGTGGGAGATCATTACCCGCCCTAAACCATTATTCATAAAAAGCACTAAAATTGTGGGGCCACTAGCTAACACTACAGTGCCATCGCCTATATTAATACACATCATAAATTATGGTGTAGTAATATAAAATTCAAATGTAGTACCATGGTGCCAACTCCAAAGTGAATGTTATTTAAGCCCTCTCATTGAGCTAATTTAGGGATTGGATAATGGTTATTGGTTCTTGCCAAATTCATTTCTCCTCATATCTCTTCTTTCTTTGCTAATATGTTTTTTTCTCATTATGGGAAGGGGTTCATGGTGTCTTACATTTGAAACTTTGAGCATTTTACAAATAAGGAGCTTGGCTAGTCAGTGATGAATGACAACCTAAAGATATTTAACATTTTTCCTCCCCATACCTTCTACCCTCTTTTAAAGCAACTTAATTTCTTACTTTATAGGAATAAATCTAGGTTTGTATGCTTAGAGAAGCCTTTAGAAAACTTCTTATAGCCCTCAGCACTACAACACTACTTTAAGCACTGTCATGGTGCAACTCACTCAGTTATTGCAGTGCCTTGATTCCATTTGTGTGGTACCATAATGCTTCCCCCCTCTAGATGACTTACTTATCTTCCCAAGTCCATTTTTTATAGATCAATTCATGCTATGTTTTTTAAAGCATGAGCTTGGTGATTTTTCTCCTTAATCAACATGTTTCTTGCAAGGAATCTAATGCTTCCATTTATATTTGAACACTTTATTTGGTATATAATATTTGCACTATTATACAATGAATTAATTTTAGAACTTACCATTTTTATTCCAACCTTAGTGAGACATGATGGATTAACTCTTGAGTCCACCATTAAATGTGTTATGTCAATACAATATTGTAAAAAACAAAAAAAAAAGACATGCATGTTTGGGGTAGTCATCCAGTAGACTAACCCACATAACATCCTCTGCATGTAGTTTAGTAAGTTTGCTCTTAGTAAGAATTAGAGCATCCAACACCTCGGCATTACATATACAGTGTTGTTATGTCATTGCTTCTTATTGGAACAAGAGAACTTAGCACAATGACACCATGTTTGTGACATTGTACCACTAGCTTTATTGATCCATATTATGCCAACATTTATTTTTTTCATGAAATTCTATAGCATAGCATAGAGTAATTTTTATCCTTAGAAAATTTTTTGCATTGCATTTACATATAAATTGTCCAATGCCTTGGTGTTGCATATTTGTGTCAAGATGCCACAACTCTATCATTCATGTTCATGACAACATTTAGCATATCATTGCACCACTAAAATTTTAAGAGATCATATCATCTAAGTATAGGTCTAGGTTAGAGTGTCAACAATTCAATGGTGGCACTTACGTAGACCTAGGAGTTGAACTATAATTACAATTTACTAAGGAGAGTTATCTATAAGTATATATTATTAAACAACATGAATTATCATATTATAACCATATCTCATATGATTTTCATAAAAATGTAATCAATTTAGGATGTGTCATCCTACATGTTTAGGCCATATGTGAGGTTGATCTCTTTCATAATAAAATATTTATTTTCCTTTCTTATAAAAATTATAGATGTATATTATTTCAAAAAAAAAATTTTGGAAAAAATCTTTTAGATCTAAATGACAATTCTTTTTTAAATGAGATCCTTTTAGATGGGACCAATACTGGTGACTTCAACAAAATTATATGGGTATGTATCCAGATGCACTAACTCATATGTACTTAAATGTTGTGAAAGGCACATCTATAAATGCTTACTTAATATATTGTAGAGTAATGTTAAGATATTTGTATGCACAACTATGATTATGTGTTTGTTTGTGCCTAGCCATGCAACTTATATGCATTATTTCTATTAATATTTACTTAGTTTAGCACTTATACACTAGACTAGAAATATACTCACTCTTATACACAATAATGTACATACTGGGGAAGATTAAAAAAAATTATCATATTACAATGCCTTCTTTTCCTGGTCCTACCCATGTCATTCTCTACTTAAAAATGATCATTTGTGCATTAAATCTTTTGTTTCAGTGTATTAACCTCTATTTTTTAGAAAATTAAACATGTAATTATACTTTTTTATGTAATTTTTGGAGTCTAAGTATAGTCCATTTTGGATATAAGATATAAACTTGGATTCCTTGAGCTTTAAGATCAAGAAATTGCATTGATGAAGATTAGGAGAAAACCTCTCATGTATTAATTTTAATTCCAATATCACATTTTTTATAAAAAGTTTGGACCAAGATTTATAAACAAAACTTGATTGTCTCTTCTGCTTTTCTATGAAATATTGTTGACCCAATGACACAAAACCTATTATTATTTTAATCAAGTGTTTAACTTTGTTGTGCATATTTTATGCTTTTATATGCTTTATTGTTGATTATTATTTGTTTAGGCTCACATTTGCAAATAAGTTCATATGAAAAAATATAATATATGTTAAAAATTAATCATTTTTAAAATGAAACTAAAATGGTAGGCTCAGCTTATTAATTTTCATAAAAATATTTATTTTATTCCATGTTGTATGGCTAAATTTTCTAAAATTAAAATAATTAAAATTTAAGACTTTGAATCCATCTTATAACTTCACATGTCCCAGTTTGTGCTTTTATATCAATCATAAGAGATATTTCTATATAACATTAAACTAGGGCTTGCAAATATACTTTTTATAACCCAACCTATGCATACTAATAGAGCCTCCTTATTAAGGATAAACAATATTACATTATATCATATATGTAGGAAGTAGAATTACTTCTTTTTACCATATTAAACACATAATTTATTGCTTAGTTAGTTGTCTAGAATGTTGAGTCCATTAATAAATGTTTGAACCCACCCATGAATATAAGACAATGTTGGGTGACTTTTGATCACTACAATCAAGTTTCCCTCTACTTTCTTCTGTTCATAAGCACCCTCTCACAAGTGTACCAGATTAAGTCATGTTTGTTGCCTTTTCTATTGTATAGAGTTTTATGAATCTATAGAGGTTTCTTTGCTCAACTTGGAGTCTATGACCTTTTTTTGGATGATGTAATTCATGGGTTGCTAATGAGGAAATTTAAATTGTATTGGATCAACTACCTCTATAAATAAATAGATCAGAGTCAAGTGATTCGATATTATTTGATGAAAAATTTTGAATGCTCTATTTTATTAAGAGATGACACCCATTAATTTATGCTAATTTATCCTTTTCCAAGTGACCTAATTTGGTTGACAACATGAGGTTTTATTTTAATTAAATGATAAATCTTCCTTAATGTTTATATCAAAGATATTAAATGCTAGAAAAATTCATTTAATTGAGAGCAATCTTGGGAATCTCCCAAGATATAATTAACAAAAAGAACATTTGGGGGTGTTCATGTACGAGTTCTCTAATTTGTGGGAGAGTATTAATATATCTTTCTTAGGATTTGAAAGGAGAAAGCCAGTCTCATTTATTTTTAGACTCTTACATCCAACTTATCCTATACAAACCATCCTATGAAAACTTTTTCATGTTAATATTATTTATGTTTACATTTCCACCTATTTTATTATTTCTTTTGCTCTACCATATTTTCATTCTCATCCTTATTATGAGAAGTATAAATGGATAATGCAAATGTTGTAAAAAGTTGAATGTTAATGTTAGTGTTTTGTCATTATACCCAAAAAGAGCATTCGTTTCCACTAGAATAAGGCATGCTAAGATATTGAATATTATTTACTAAGTCCATTAAGATTAGGAGTCCCATCCTAAGAAAAACCCTCATTTTATATAATGTTGCATTGGAAGAGTCAACATGAACATTCCTTCTTCAGGCCAATAAGGATGGTAAAGAAAAATGTTTTTTATTACTTTTAGGGGTGTAAACGAACCAAACACAAGCAAGTTCATACTCAATTCATGTTCCGTTTGTTTATATTTTGAGCTCAAAAAGTGTGTTTAGTGTTCGACTTGTTTGTTTAGCGAGTCGAACACGAGCTGTTCACGAACAAAGAGTCTTTTGACAACCCTAATAGTATAGATGTTAAGGGTTGAGGCAAGATTTAAAAAATTATTGTTTATATTAAAACATCACTTAAATCTAATTTAATAATTTTATTTTACTTTTTAAATTAATAATTTTAATTTATTAAAAATCTTTTTTTGCTTGTAGTCAATTAATTTTTTTAGAAATATTGCTCATCGATATATATATATATATCTATATATATATATATATATAATTGATGAGCAGTATTTCGAGCCAAAATGAGCGGAACACAAACAAATAAATCTTTTTTTCGTGTTCGGCTCGTTAACTTAGTGAACGAGCCGGATACGAGCTTCTTAAAGAGCTAAACGCGTGTTGTTCGCGAACAACGAGCAATTTTGACAGCCCTAATTACATTAGTGAATACTTCAAGATAACAAAACTCAAATATCGACTGATTGAAAAGCATTGTTTGGATTGATATCTATAGCTCAAAAATTGAGACATCATAGGTTGTCTCGCTACATAAACTAGATTCCAAAAGAGAATCTCTTACATTATTTAATGACTTATCCTACTTTAGCTAGATGTTTAGCTAAGTGGCTAAGAAACAATTATAATTTTATATCACAAATATACCTTAACAAACTATCAAAGAATATGCTTTGGTTGATTTCTTAGAAAATCACCCAATCCGAACTGATTAACCACTAAAAATGATTTATTAAATGAGCAGATATTATTGATTAATTTCCCACAGTGAGAATGGTATTTTGATGAGGAACCTCTTTTAAGAGATAACCCATTATGATCAATCGTTAGGGTGAAGATTGGTATCACTTTGATTTTGTATCCCTTAAGCATAATATTCTTTGTTATTCTAGCCCAAAAAGAGATCCTATGCTAGTACTTATCCAAAATAGATGAGTCTTGTCAAATTTTGAACTTCTAAGACTGTGTTTAAGTGAATAAGGTGTAGATCTTCTGACCTCTAATGAATTGGACTATGATTTGTAAGGCTGACAAAAGTGCGGAAAAGGAGCATTTGATGTTGTGAGGCAAACTAGATCTAACTGCTCAAGGGAAGAAAAGGCAAGTTGTATCACAAATAAGAGTGTTAAAGTTGAGCAAAGTTTAAGAAGAAGAGGAAGAGAAACAATGTGAGGCACGCGTAGGGAATTGATGTCTTTTACGGTGGTAGGCATGTTCACTTGAGGGTGATGACATTGAGAGGGCATCTTTTGTGGAGGAGAAAAGAAAGAGAAAGGGGGAATAAACCCTAGCCAAAAACAATGCATCTTTGTGGAGGTAGGACGAGTGCACTATCTGTGTCTTGCATGAAGGAGGGGTATTTGAGGGTGCATGAGTAGGAGAAAAGATGACTGAGCCTTATCTTAAGGAATGAGGGGTTGCATGTAGGCTTTTTTTTTTTGTGGGTAAGAACTAAACCAAGTAGTTTTTAGTTGGGATTTAATTTGAACTTATATTAAAGTTTTAACATATAATTTATTCAAATTGAAATATGAAAGCAATGAAGAAAGAAATAATTGAATTTGAGATCTAGAAGTGGATCACCACGAAGGGAAAACTACAAGTTAAATGAAATTCAAGTTTGATTTACTTAACTTAGATTTAATTTTAATTTAAATATTAATATTAAATCATATTAACTTAAAAGAATAACTTATATAGAAGGGTGACTGATTTTAAAAGACTTGAAGATAAGGATCATGAAGGTTGCACAAAAGGAAGAAGAAAAGGTGATTATGATTAGTGTTATTTGGAATTTCATTTAAAGTCAATTTAATGTTAAACTATTAGGTATTGATTTTAAAAAAAATTTATGAACTATAATTAGGTAAGTTAATTGAAAGGGAACACTGATTTAGTAGAAGTAAGTTGGGCAAGCTCTAATTATATGTCTTTTTCTTTAAGAAAATTAAAGACACTTCAAGGTTTTGTTTAAAGCATAATTGGAGAAGACTAGAAAATTTTGGGTTAGTAAGTATTAATCATATTAATAATGTTGTTAGGCATTACAATTAAAAAAATATGATTATTGAGAGAAAATAGATAAGCAAGAAAGGTTAAGGTGTGTAATTATATTTTTAAATTTTAATAATATTTATTATTTATGAATGAATATTTTTATATAATTTTTTTTTATGTTTATGCTCTATACCAGTGTGATTTAAAGTACAATTGATTCTTCATATTGTCAGCATGAAGTGCGCAAATTAACATTGTTGTATAAATAACTGCAAAACAGTTTTCTTAGCAAGATAGTAGATTATTACATGAAATTTACATTTTAGTAGATGTGCATTTAATCATTGATGTATAAATGCAAAATATCTCCTAATAAAAAAATGTGTTATAGAGAAATAAATAAAAATAGTGTATATTTGAATGCTTGTCTGTGTATGATAATAGAAGGAGTTCACCCATTTATGGTACTGAATGAGAACACTAATATGCCTATGTAGATATTTTCCTATTATATCAAACAATAATGAAATTTAAATCATGGATCATTGCACTGATAGGAGAATATTGACCAAGGATGAGTAGGTATCTGTGCACCTCAAATAATAGCAAATATGTTATGCTCCCTGTTGTGTCGACAGGGTGTATATCGATTGAGAGACTTTTAAGTTCAGCTTAGAATATGATCCAACCACGGTTATACAAGTTAAGAATAAGAATTATACTAAAATTTAAAATATTACACAATGGAAAGTAAAACAAAAGTTAATGCATATAGAAATTTTAGATTCCTTCCACAAACATATGTCACATATATTTTATAAGAATTATTAAATGATTTTTCTATAACATATTAGGAAACTTTGGTATACATATTGCATTCTTTTCATTGAAGTTTAAGAGTATAATTATTTTAGTGGTTTAAAATATTTTTTGGTTTAAACTTTTGGATAAAAGATGAGTACTAGAGGAGAGAATTTATACAGAAGGCAATGTTGGCAAATTAAAAGGTAAACTTATTATTTTTAAAATTAATTGCTTTTTTAATGTTTTTTTAAATTTATTTAAATTATAAATTGATAGTGATAGAAAATTAAAAATTTTAATTTCATATAGGGGTAGAAACGATTTGATTTTAAGCTGATCTGGGACTGGCTCAAAATCACATCAAATATATATTTGAACAGCTGAAAATCAGAAGGATGATCGATCCAGTAAATTTCGATTCGATTTAGTGTAGGTAGATTTGATTTTCGAGCAGGCTTGAATGCCAATTTTGGCTCATGAGCTAGGCTCGAACCCGTCTTGGCCAACGTCCAGAAAATATATTGTTTTGTGAAGAAAAAGGGATTTGATACCACTCCGCTAGAGCAAAAATGACAATGCATTATGCATGTAAAACTGAAAATTTAGGTGTTATATATGTAAATACATAAGAATTTATTTCGATTCCGATTCAATCCTAATCTGAGCTGAGGATGGATTGAAATAAATTCAATCCATTAATTTGGTCGGTAGCTCTGCTTCAATGGTTCGATCTGATTTCAATCTAAGTTCAAATTCAATCCGATTTTCGAGCGATTCACGTTCTTCAAGCCAATTTCACAACCCTAATTTTATCATTCCAACTGCTCATTCATGCCTTAAATCTCCATGTCACTAGGCTAGGTCACGAAAAAAGTGGTATCAAAGAAAATGTTTTTATTAAGCAATTTGAATCTTAATAAAAGAGCCATTATGATAATTGTAATTATTAATAAAAAATAATTTTAAGTGATTTGAGTTCGATTAACTTTAATTAGATAGCCATATTTTTATCCCAAACATATAGATGCTTAAGAGGATAGGAGAGACGATCAGGTGGGTTAGAGGAATTACCACCCAATGTCACCGTGAATACTAAAGTCATGGCCCAGATAATAGTGGCTACGACCCAACTTATCCAGGACTAAATCATGATAGAATGGAAAAAGTAGATATTCTAGGATTTTGGCTACCACTATTTAAGGGAACTAAAGGATCAATTGAAGCTAAAAATTGGCTATAGCAAATAGAGAAAATTTGGGACAATATGTCTTGCCCAGATGAGAGAAAGGTGTCCCTAGTTGCATTTGTATTGATGGAGAGTTGAAAGATGGTGGCAATGGAAACATAAAGACATGCTAAGAGAAACATCAAGTGGTTCAATTAATTGGGAAAATTTTGTAGAGATCATACTTTTTCCTACATAGAGGTAGATGCAGGACATGTTCGTTAAGTTGGTGTAGGGAGAAAAGAAAGTCATACAGTATGAAGCAGAGTTTGCTTCATTACCGAGGTATATAATGTAACTGATATCTATTATAGAAGAGAATTGTATCATGTTTCTTTCTGAATTGATGGATTCGATTAGACAGTCATTAGTGCAACTTGGGATTGAAGACCATTCAATTCTAGTGGAGAGAGCTAAGAGAGTAGAAGTTAATTTTAACCTGACTAAGAAGAGTGAAGACATGCATAAGAGGAAGAGCTTAGAAGCGGTGACACAAATATTTCATCTTGAAGTGTCTAACGGGAAAATAAAATCATTTATTAGTATAGTTATCCATTTATTAGTATAGTTATCAGCCAGACTGACAATAACATTTCAAAGCTCTTTGTAAAATGTGGGAAGCTAAAACATGGTGAATGCTTATTTGGTTCTAATGTATGCAATTTATGCCCAGATATCGAGGAGTAGATCGCCTTGAATGAGGAACTACTAAAATTCTGCTCAGAAATCCACACCAAAGTTAACCTAGAAAGAGATAATACTCGTAGGAATTGTTAGGATTGATCTTCTTGATACAAAGTTAGGACATGTAAACCATGTGCATCTCACATGAACGGGAGATGTGAGGGTCTGTGTGCGAAGAAAATTTATTTGGTTTGTAATCTACAGATGATGACAATGTACCTAATATTTTTTCGTGTGCGGGAGGAGAGATGGCTGGGCCTTAGCTTGAGCTAAAGAGTGCCTGCATGCGGTATTTTGGTGGAGATAATAACCAAACCGAACCAATTAAGGTTAGGGTTTATTTTTTTTATAGATTTCTTATATATTAATTTGAATTTATATTGAATTGTTAATATAAATTTTATGAAAATTAAAATAAAAAAATCATTAAAAAAAGAAATATTTTAATTTGAGATTGAGCAATGGATCACCTTGAAGAAAAAAGTATAAGTTAAATGAATATTTATTTTTGACTTATTTAATTGTGATTTAATATTTAATAAAATATTAATATCATATTATATTAACTTATAACAATAATAAAGACTGATGAGTGATTGATTCTAAAAGATTTGGAGATATGGATCGCGAAATTTGCATAAGAGTAGGAAGGAAAGATAATAAAAATTATTGTTATTTGGAATTTAATTTATAGTCAATTTAATGTTAAATTATGAGGTATTTAAATTAGAAATTTTTTATATAAACTACAATCAATTAAATAAAAAGAAAGAATAAGTGAGGTAAGCTCTAATTACACATTTTTCTTTGAGAAGAATATTTAGTAAACACTTTAAGTGCTTATTTAAGACATGATAAAGTTGGTGTAGATTACTAGAAAATTTAATGAGTATTAATCGTATATATAATGTATTAGGTGTTACACAAAAAAAAAAAAAAAAAAAAA
>NEWO01000915.1:8272-50985 GCA_003013225.1 Phalaenopsis aphrodite
TATATATATATATATATATAATGTTATTTTATAAGAATTATTATTATATAATTATTATTTGTGTATTTTTTATTCGTACACGTCCTCGCGGCCATGTGGGTGTCCTTCCTAACTATAGCCGACGTTCCGGACGCATCCGTGCAGTCCTTTTTGTCGTTCGGGGTCATCCAATCCAGTTTTTTTGGACTGTCGGGCCAAAAATAATAATTTTCATACTTTATTAATTCGTCTGCGAAATCGTGGCGTACCGAATCCTACTTAAGTGGAATCAACAATTCAGACACGCTAAATAATAATAATGCACGCGATCCATTTTGTCATTCGGGGTCGTTTGAGGCCGCTCGGACCACTTTTCCAGCGATCGGGCTGAAAAACAATAATTCACGTATTTTAGGTTTGCTAGAAAAATCATAGAGAACTGAACGTCCTTTCTAAATAAAATCGACGTTCCGAACGTGATCACGCAGTCCGTTTTGTTGTTCGGGCTCATCTGAATGGACCCACTAGAGATCGGGTCAATTTGAGCCAAATTTTCGTTCACCGTGTGACGAATAATATTTTTCACCCAGATTGAAGTCGTCTGCATGCCAGATGCCAACCGGCCTTCGCCTAAGCGAAGGCCAAAGCCTAGAAAAATGACCCTGGCAACATTCCCCTCAACACGCACCGAAAGGTCTCCAGTAGGTGTCTAAACTATCGGATGGCTACGGACAAGCCGTAAGCTATCCCGAGTCATGCAGGTGAACACCCTACACTCATAACATCAAAAATCGATGCCAACAAGAACAACTGAGAGGTTGTCGGTGCATAATTTTTGCACGATAGAGGCAAAAAGTGTAAGTGGTTTCTAGATATGAAAGAGGAGAGCAGATCTATGGAAAAATATATAGAGTTTCATGGAGATCACCGATGGCGAGAAATAAATGGAGTGAATCCACTGATGTGTGAGTTCCCCTTATGCTTTTTGCTAGGAGTGTCTATGTTGCTCGCCTTCTTGTTGATGTCGCGTTCCACGCTCTCTACACCTTTCAGGATGTTGGATCCAACTGTCTGGCAGACTGTGCCCAAGATATAGAGCAGTGGACAAAGGAAATGTGATTGAGAGAATGAGAGAGAGAGAGAGAGAGAGAGAGAGAGGAGGAGGAGGATTTGCCCCGTCGGGGCGAATGGGGTGTTTCGTGGCTCACGAACACATGTTATTCTATAATAAATACAAGATACAAGTGCTAGATTCCAATGGCCCCTTTACGTGAATGGGTCCACTTTTCAATAGATAATAGGAGAACTAAAAAGTAAATTAAAATATTTCTGTTACTACAAAAATGATTAGTACAAGATAGTTTAGTCTTTTGNCCCTGTGACTACCTATAACCAACTATCTTATGGATGTAATCGCAATTTACCACCACTACAGCCTGTTTGATCAAATACGACTTACATGGCTCACAACTCCGACAACTCCCTACAACAACCTCTACGGTCAACCGACACTCTCTAAGCAACCATCCATGGCCTACAAAGCCAACTCCTGCCACGACATTAAACTAAAGGCTCTACGACAAAATAGCTATACGAACACCGTCTACAACATTCACGACAGACTACTTCCTTTATAGTCATCGACTACACCCTTAGCAGCTCATCATAGCTATTATTGATAAACTACCACTGTATATCAAATTTGTGAAACCATCTTCCAAACTGTCCAAATAGGAACAGATTAGACTCCACGATTGCCCAAATTGTCTCTTTCACATCCCTGCACTAATTTTAGGAGTCAAAACACAAACCATGATAAAACACATAAAACATTCTCGCATATGTAGTAACAGTTTAACCGAATTTATTTTAAAATAGGGGAGAAAATATATACATACATACATACCAATCAATTCTTATGCATTTATTTATCTCACACTCAAATCTAATTTTTACATCTTTTACCTTATAAAAATTAAAATATATGTGCAAGATAAGTAAATGTATAAGAAAATATAATAAACTACACCCACCAATTTTTTCTTCTGCAGCCTAGTAATGTATCAATCAACCGAGCTCTGGCCATCGCCGGCCACCCGTTTCCGAACGTCGTCGATAAATATCTCGATGCTTCGATCCGAAGATCCATTAACGGTGATAGCCTTCCTTGCCATCTCCCTCATTCTCTCCGCCTTGTTCCTCATCTGCTCCGCCTTCTCACCGTCAACAGCCACCGCCACGCAATTCTCCACCGTCTCTCTCGTCGCCGGCGCCGTCAGCCTCACGCCGATTCCGTAGACGTCGCACAGGAACTTGGCGTTGGTTACCTGATCGCCCCACTGGGGGTAGGCGACAATCGGCACGCCGGCGGTGATGGCTTCGAGGGATGAATTCCATCCACAGTGGGTGACAAAGCAGCCGACAGCTTTGCTGGCCAATACCTTTTGCTGCGGGCTCCAGCCCACAATCATCGCCTTCCCCTCCGCTTCCATTGCCTTTTCGAAGCCCTCCGGCAGAAGCTCCCGGACATCCTCTCTCACCTGGATAGGAATTCGTGAGCAAGCCTTCATTGGCTGAACAAATATGACGACCGGACTCCGGACGTATGAAATTAAGCCACATGGAGTTGATAGAAAAGTTATACAAAAACAATTATTTTAGCACAAAGGAATATTCCTGACGTGCGTTATTTATGTGGTGATATTGATATATTATTGTGTTCTGAGAATATTACTGATGTTATAATAACACAATAACACATCAATATCACCACAATAACACCTGAATAATGTGAAATATTATGTGATGAATATTATCTTGTGTTACCGGGCCGGGAAAATGTCAACTCCATATGGAGATGTCATCCAGAATCCGAACATAATAATTTTCCTCATTGGTTATTTGTATTTTGAAAGATTTACATGCATGCCGCATAATTCTCATGCTTTTATTAGACTCATGCGAAAAAGTATCAATGAAAAAATATAATTTACCTTTTAAAAAAAATTATCTTTTGTTATGATTTGGGTTGAATATTATGGATGTAATATAAAAATATAGGTGTTTTTGGGACTTAAAATTTGACAATTTATTTAAAAATTTAGATTTTTGAGAAGAAATAATTCTTTAATATGTTAAATAAATACTTTAATTAAAAAAAAGTAATCAAGAATATATTATATTTATATCTTATTATTTTAATATAAATGATATCAAAAAATATTATGAAACTGTATTTTCTTTATTAAAATAATAGACTTATTTTTATCTGAAAAGGAAATAATCCAAAATCGCCATTTTTAATCAACCGATAATTTTAGATTAGATTTTTTTTTTTTTTTTTTGGGGAAAAGATAAGAATTTTTTCCATCAATCATATGGAGGGCTGGAAAAAGGAGAAGCAGAGCAGGGAAATACCACCCACAAAAAGGGCCGACCGGAATTTCTGAGCCCGTAGGCGAATTCCGCCATCTCGTTTGCAGGAAGCATGACGACGCTTCCGAGGGAGACGTAGACCACTGAATTGGTCTCCTGAGTAGCGAGCCAGTCGAGACAGTGATCCGCGGATTTCCATAAATCGGCTTTAATCTTGTCCTGCTCGAACTCCTCGCCAACGTCGACTAAGGGCCCTATCGGAATGATGGGGGAAATTTCTGCGAAGACTGTTAGGGTTTCGTGCTCGAGCTCATCGAATGAGTTGGAGAAGATCCACCGGGCCTTGGAGATGTTGTGGAACTGAGCGAGGATGGCCTCTGTTAAGGACTTGTAAGGGTTGGATTGGAGGATGAAAGTGGGGAGCTCGTCGGGAGCTATGGGTGGGATGCCTGGGAGTTGGACTAGGGTTTGGAGGGTTTTATCTGTGGGGAAATTGGCCAGACGATGGTGAAAATGGTAGTAAATGGAGAAGACGGCGCAGGATTGGATCCATAGAACGGCGCTGGGGATGGAAAGTTCAGCGGCGACATCGAGGGCCCAAGGGATGAAGGGATTGTTGACGAGGCAAGATACAGGGCGGCCGGCGGCGGATTGACGGCGAATGAGATCGGCTAGCGCAGAGGGGCCGTTGGTCTCGAGGTTTTTCATAAGGTAGGAGAGATCTTTAATGGAGTTTTTGGGATCGGCGCCATCGTTGAAAAATTCAAACCGGAGGAAGCCGAGACCGACGGGGATGAGGTCCGAGTGGGATTCGGTGGGGAGGATGAGTTGGGAGGCGGCGCGGATGCGTGAGCCGAATTCGATTGTGGTGGTGAAGGTGACAAGGAGGCCTTTAGCGGCGACGCGCTTGGCTAGGCGGAGGAGGGGGTTGACGTGGCCTTGACCTGGGAAAGAGACGAAGAGAAAGTGGAGAAGAGGGTTGGCTTCGCCCATGGCGGTCTGCAGTGGTGTGATGGCTACAGAAGTGGAGCAGAGCTGAGCTCTCTATGCATCGTAGTTTTATAGTGAAATGGAGGGATAGAAGTCTGCCGAGTTCGGGATGGGGAATCGGTCGTCACGTTCGGCACGCTGCAGAGTAGAAGGTTCGGTAGGTTTCTGCTTGCTGTTATAGGTTATGGAGACCAGTTGTTGGATGAACGAAAAAAAATTATGTGGTGGTTTGATCTAATTAGTGAGCTTATCTTAGTTTTGGATTCAAATTTGTGTGTACAAGATATAGAACATTGGCACCGAGAAAATGTGATTAAGAGGGAGGGAGAATAAGGTGTTTCGAGGCTCGGGATCCATTTTATTTCATAAAGAATAAAGGTTATAAGTTGACCCAAAAGATCATTTACATGAAAGGACTCTTCTATTTGTAATTGATAGAATGTCCTAAAAGTAAATTATAATATTGTCCTTTAAAAAGATTAGTGAATGATATTTTAGTCTTTTGTGTTAGTGTGTACTGCTCGATGCCCCGTCGACTGTTGGATCTATCATTCTAGAGTTTTTAATGTCGGGGGAGAGTGGTCGGGTGACGGTGGCAGGTTGGAGGGGAAAACGGTCGTTTGTAGGATAAGTTGATTGATTGGAGAAGAGGGCGGCCAATCGAAGGAAAGGCGACTAGAAAGATGAGTGGGAGGAGGTCGATTAACTGGTGAGAGTTCCTTGGCTTAAAGTGGTCGATTGGAGTGGGTTGGAGAGAGGGTCTAGTTATCCGCCATTGATTCTTCCTGGGTCTCTAAATCACCCTTAACATGCAATTTCAACATGTTCTTCTCTTGGTATGTCTGATTACCTCGAGATTTGAGCTGACACATTTTTGGTATATGTATTTAGTTCTCTAATTTTCTTGCTCCTTAAAAGCAACGGATGCGACAATGACACGAAAATTTATAAAGCGAAAATCATGACTCAATAAAGATACTAACTATTTTGGCACTTTTTGTGCTTCATTCTGGCATCTTTCGCTCCATTCGCTGTTAATCGGACCTCAAAATGGTCATTACCCCTCGCGGAGCTTGACGTTAGTTGGTGAGTTGTTTCTGGGGTTGAAGATGATCGTCATTCACGCCTCACGGAGCATATCCCTATCAAGTGGTGAATCATCTCTGGGGCATGTTGACCTTATTTTTATGAGATATGTCTCTCTCTAGAGCCTACGATCTAGCCATAAGACATTTCCGTTGACTCTCTTAGAGGACTAGTATTGAGACACACACTACTTAAAACTCGAACACATTCTTAACTCCTTGTAGTCTCATACGAGTAGTTTCAAATCCTTAACATTTAGCTGAGTCGATTGAAACTAACATATTGAAACTCAAGTTGAGTTCTCATAAGAATTAGAGAAGCCATGAGGAGACCCTTCGGCGCGTATTGAGTGGCTCGCTGTCAAAGTCATTCTGCTTTTGGCCATCACTTAGGCGAGGACCGACCGACATTTTCTGGCTGGATAGCTCTGATCGAACCAAATGACTTCATTTGTCACGTCGTGTGCATATCAAATTTAAATTGACATGATCATCTAAGAATTTCTTCAAATGACTCTGGATGACGAAACGGGATGTGTAAGCGCGTCGACGATTTTATTTTAAAAAGACACCTATATTAATTTAGTTTCATGCATAAGCCAATAATTCACAAATTGAAAATTTTAAAATAATAATAATAATAATCATAATAATATATAAAAAAGAATCTTTATAGAAGGCACTCACATTTCTCCTTCACCCCATCCTTTTCACACGATAACCTAAGCCAAATCCATCACACTCATGCAATGCCCTTGCTTCTCGTCTTCTTTTTTTCAACCTGGCGGAAAGGTGGAGGCAGCTATAGATAGAAGAAATTGAGAAAATATGTGCTTTAGGACCGGTGCGACAGTAATTCCTGTAGTTAAGGAATTTCATGCAAATTTAAAAGAGTATTCATATGATAAATTGTTTGTGAGAGGGAAATATGTGAATATGTTTGCTCGTAGTTTTAATCAACTCTTTAGCTTGGAGGATCATCCAAATGATTTCTACTCTAACTTCAAACCCAAAGATTCTAAACTAGAGTAGATTGTCAGTTATTTGACCAATGGGAGGGGGATGTTGAAGATTTGAGAGAAAAGAAAGATAAACTTCCCTACTGCTTCTATGAATGTTGAGTTAAAGGTTTGACATTTTTTTATTTCAGCTAATCTCCTTCCTTCTACTAACCTTAGTGAAGTCATTCTGGAAAAAGCCATCCACAATTTATATATTTAGAAGGAACATACAATTGATGTTGAGGAACTCATTCATAATTCTATTAAAATTATGATGAGGTATGGGTCTACTATTAGATTAGAACTTCCCTCCACCATTTTTGTTTTGTGTGTTGAGGCAAGGTTTAATTACAAGGGAGGAATTATTGCCCCATTAAGGAAATTGAGAATTGAAGCATCGATGTGTAACAGTCATTCCTCTAAAGCAGTGTTTAAGCAGGGTGAAAGTTCTTCTAGGGCTTCTTTTTCTTCAAGACCACGCCCCTATATTTCATTTGCTTCAATTGTTGAGCAGTTGGATAAACTTGAAGAGAATACCTCAATTATTCAATCTGAAGTTTACAATAGGGCGGATCATTTATAAAATATCGATTTGTAGAATCAAATTCAGGCTAATTATTATGAAAATTATAATGCGGCCCGAATTGAAATGTACCGTATAAATCAATGGTTAGAAGAGCTTGATCCGATGTGTTCCCTGCTTATCCTCCTTATGTTGTGTATGATAACACCCGCGAACCAATGGAGGAAGAATATGAGGAAGAGGAAGAAGAAGAAGAAGAAGAAGAAGATGATGAAGAAGAACAAGATGATGATGATGAAGTAAGGGGGGCGAGTGATTTGGCTGCTCCTTTGAAGTTTTAGTTGATTTAAGCTTTATGTGTTGCTGACTTTTGTGATTTGTTTGATTGCTACTACTGCTTGTTTTACTTTTGTTGATGTTATGTTATTTTTTGTTGTAATATAACTAATAGTACTGTATTTAGATTTTGTATTGTTGTGTATCTGTTTATTTTTATATTTGGACATTAATTGATGTAACAAATTTGAACCTCTTTATGGTAGTTTAAGTTAATTTGTTGTTATATTTCTATTTGTTGTTGTTGATGCTATGTGTTATATATATGTTCTTAAATTATTGGATTGTACAGGTGTTGCAGGCAATTGTTGTTATTATTTTCTATGTCATTCATCATGTTTTACTTTTGTAATTCCATGTGATAAAAGTTTGGGGGGGGGTGCAGAATTATGTCATATTCAATTATTTTTCCCTTTGTAAACAAAGTATAATAGTTTGATTTTTGTTGACAAAAGTAAAGTGCGTGTGAATTTGGGATAACAATCCAAAAAGAAGAGGATACATAGATAAATGACATTTGAACTCTATTGGAATTAAACAGAAATACATAGATAAATTATTATGNATAAATGACATTTGGACTCTATTGGAATTAAACAGAAATACATAGATAAATTATTATGTCATGTTCAATTATTTTTCCCTTTGTAAACAAAGTATTATAGTTTGATTTTTGTTGACAAAATTAAAGTGGGTATGATTTTGGGATAACGATCCAAAAAAGAAGGGGATACATAAATAAATGACATTTGGACTCTATTTGAATTAAACTGAAATACTTGCAGATTGATCTTTGAAATTCAACAAATGATTATTTAATTAGCACATTTAATTAAAAAAAATTATTTATTTATTTAGTTAATTGTAACTAGATGTGTTTCTTTTTGAAAATTTAGCCTTCACCTAAATTGAATTTTATGTTAATAATTTGTAACTTGTAAATCAAGAATAGAAAGGGATTGTTGGAGTATTTTAAATTAAGGAGATTGTAGTGGAATTCAGAATCATTAAAAGGCTAATCTAGATAAAGTAATCATCTATGAAGTGTATGATGGGATTAAAATTAATAATCCTAAGGAAAGGAAGAGGAAATACATAGAGGAGAAGCTTAAGAAGAAGCCTTAACAAAAATTGGTTTTGTTACTATTTCTCTAAAATTGAAAACTCCATAACATTCCTTAATTTGCTTTAGTTTAAATGTTTATGAATTATTAGTTGATCATCAAATGAGGGCTAAAACTTTATAATTCAACATCTGGATTATATTAGCTTTGCATCTACTAAATCCCTTGAAATGAATATGAGATTAAATAAGATTTGAAGAGTTCAAAGCTTCATGAAACATGTGTGACAGAATAATTCAATAGAGGCTTATTGTTCATTGTTTATGTATCCTTGAAAGTTTGATTGTATGAGGTCACTTATGAAAACTCATTCCTATTATGTTCAACATGATCAAATGATTAAGTTTTGTTGTTACTGGAGGAAAAGTAACCTTCAAGTTTAGGGGATTTTGACATAGGCATATAATTTGTGTATTTGACATCTTTATTTTGTCTATTTGTATGAATATGTTGTGTTTTTTGAAGGAATTATATGTTGAAATGCAGGTAACAGGTGAATGGAGCAATCAGAATTCAAAACAAGGTAAAATGAGCAACATGGTGTTCTAGCGCCTATGCGCTAGGATTAGTCATATAGGCGCCACAAACAGCCCTTAGAAGATCAATTTCCCCAACAATTGTAAACTTGGCACAGTGAACAAAGTGCTAGGGCACTGGTGGCAAGCGTTGAGGCACTGATCTCTATCGCCTAGGCACTCCAACTACAATTTTTTTTAGCTAATTTTACGATCGCTTAACATCCTGGAGCTACAAATGTAGTGCCTAAGCGCTGAAGTTGAGCAGAAGTACGGCTCCCTAAGCCTAGGCGCCCATATGCAAAAATTGTTCATTTCAACAGTTAGATATGTCAGTTCACCTGAATAAGAAGGTTGAAGGCAATTGGAGAGGCTTTTTCCTTACTTTTTTGACATTCTAAAGAGAGGAACAAGAATGATGAAAGCCAAAAATGATTAATCAAGTAGAGAGAAGTGAGAATTGAGAGAATTTGCAATATTGTATGCTTGTAATTTTAACTTAGCATGAGTAAAGGAAAGGAGATAAGTTCTGGATTTCTTATTTTGTGATTTTTTTTCATCTTCTATGTAAGACTTCTGTAGTTCAATTTCTCTTTCAATCAAATGATCAAGTTGGTTTATTCAAGCAGGCTTAGTGAGTAATCTTCTCTTTCTTCCTTGAGATGGGAAAATGAGGGAGATGTATGTGAAGAATCTTTAATGTTTAATGATAACTATTGTTGGATGATGATTAACTTATTGTACTTAATTTAAATCTCATTTTGGTTAAGTGTGATGTTAATATTTGTTATGAGTTATGAATCTCGGAAGAGATGATAATGAAACCAACTAAGTTAATCGCATTAATTTGGCGGAATAGGGATATATTTACTAAGCTGGTGCAAACGTAATCGAAGATAGTGGTGATTTGGTTAAAGATTGAAATTAGGGAACTAATTTAACTCTTAACTAAACTTCTTATTTCATAGGAAGGGGGTAAGAAAGAGTATTGCTCCTGTTTTTTATATATCTATTTGATTAACTTTCATATACATTGACTTATTGAACAATTCTAATGGAGAAACTTTTAAATATTTGAATAACTTTTCACTTTATTAATGACTTGAGATTTTTTTAGGACGTTAATTAAATTAACATTTCAAGCTATGAAGGACACTAATAAGATAGAAATTTTTTCAATTAGAATTTATCTCGTTTCTAATAGGATCAAAAACCATACTCCAAACTACATAATATTGATATATCATGTATATTTGCGTGAGCCGCCCGTGTTTTCCAGCACCTGGTGCATGCCAAAGCCTCGTGGAGCTTGTCGTTGTAGGGTTGCAAATGAACTCAAGGGTCAAAAATGATTGTCGTATACCCTTTACAGGGCATGTCGATGACGGGTGACGAATCATTTTTGGGGCATATGAGTCGGGTTTTGACCTTGCATGGGTCCTTGGTCTCCCTGACAAACCTCCATTCTAATTTGAGTCACCTCTCTATGGGAGCAGACCTTGTAGACTCCTCTCTGGGTTGATTGTCACCATCGCATTCACAGAGCTTGTTGCTAGTGAGCAGGGAACCATCTTCAAATGTTCGTCCAATATAGGCTACGAGACATAAGCTCTTTGTAAGGAAAGTTTCATGGCTAGCCCCTTGTGGGTGTTTGACTGATCGAACGTCCATGACATCATTGTCTGTTATACTTCTTGGGTTTGAGTTCCCTGAGTGCTTGGTGTAAATTATTATTTGAAAGAATGCATTACTCTGTTGACATGATTTGGTAGATTTAGGTAGACCTTCATATACATATGAATATGTAAGAATTGAGTGGTAGAAGTAAGTAAATTTTCCATGATTTGGGATTGCCTGTGGGAGGCAGGTATCCAACCGAAGGGTAGTTTGATGGGAAAACAAGTTGACCGATATAAACATATAAATATATAAGAATTGAGTGTTATGTATACAAATCTCCCCTTTTTTGAGATGGTCAGTAGGAGGTCGACGGATGAACGGAAGTAGATGGTTGGTTGGAGACTTTTGGTCAGCTAGAGGTTGGCGATCGGCCTGAGATCGGCAGCTGGATAGAGATAAGAGCTGGACAGAGATAGGTTGTCGGTTGACAGGTGCCCTTTGTGCAGCATACGAATTGAGTGGTATATAAGTAAATCTTTGGTTTCATATGACTGGTCGGAAATTAGGGAGGAGACCGGATGGCGATGTAAGCTACTGGCTGGAGATAGTGCACCAACCAGAAGCAGGAAGTCAGTGCGGCCTGCACTATAGAGAAATCACAAGGAGTTTAATGTTAAGGGCAGCTCGACATCAGTAGGTTGGATGCAGGTCGGCGAAGCGGTGGCCGGCCAACGAAAATCAGCCACGTGGTTGACAGGCCGGCTGGTAAGGATTTTTTTGGGAGAGAGTCAGGTTGACAGAAAGCGCGATGTGATTAGCTAGCCAGTTGACAGAGGCAAGGTGGGCATTTCTTTCGGTCGGCAGAGAGGTCGAACTTCAATGTGTTCTTCTACATAGTGGCATCACAGGAGTTCTGCGACCGCAATAGTACTAACACTCCATCGGAGCCTCCAGCAAAGTTTGGATGGCTGTTTCCACAGTCGTAAAATATCTAAGCTAACTGTCCCAAACAACTACTCCACACCAACTGTTAAAGAGTCCAGCACATCATTATAATGAATCAGCCTCTTCAAGGAGGTGACACTTTATGCTAGGCCCAAGAATGGATCACTTATAACAAGCTCACTGAGAATGAGCTGGAATTTCTCAGTGCCACTTTCCAATGGTTGCAGTCTTCCGAGAAAGCTCAAATTGGGGGCAACCTTCAATTCTCAAATTTCTCAGTGCTTCAGTTCTTACATCCACCAAAAAAGGGATGAGACGTTTGTACCCAAAAGGGGCTCATAATGTTTCAAGTGAAATGGATTTTGAAATGAGGCAACAATTGTTGGTACCTTGCTTGTTTTTTGAGGCATTCTGTCCAAAATTTTGTATCTTCATTTTCTTGAGCTTAGGAGGCAACTCCTGCTGATTTGGATAGTTAGCGAGGAAGAGTTCAGTCAAGAAAGGATAGAAACAGTCGCCTTCTGCTGCTCCTGCTGCATAAAACCAATCCTCCAATACTTTTACTTCCTCCGTGAGTGGTGTGTATCTAATTTTTTCCCTTTTTTTTGACTTTTCCATTGTATCGGGTAGCAGCTGAGTGGTTGGCAGGAAGAATGCAATCTGCCAAAAATAGGTAGCCGGCCAGAAGCAGGTGGTCGACCAGAGCATCGGTTGTCCGGCAAGGTGAAGCAGATGGAGAATTCCAGCGAGCGGGCCTTCCGTACGAAACTTTAGAGCGGCAGGAGAAGCCTACTGAAGGAAGAGACAAGCTGGAGATTTAAATCCTCGATCGTTGTGTCCCTTCAAAATCACCATTTTTAATTCCAAGTGTGTCCCCTCCAGAAGCAGGGGGCCGGTCATCCAAGTGGCGTCCGGTCAGCTGAAATTGATCGGGTGGGGTGAGATCATGCTGGAGGAAAAGTCGGCCTATTGGAGGAAAGTGAAGTCAGTCAGAGGAAAAGGTGGTCGGAGAGAGGATCGGGAGGAGGCCGACGACTCGAGTGGGACATATGAACGCAGAATTGGGTGCGTATGACGGTTATTCGGGAGATGTTAGAGGGTTATCTCATGTTATTGGGGTTAATACCCCAATAAACTCACAAAACTCTAGAAATGCAGGAGAAAAGATGAACGCTGAACCGTGGAATGTATTTGTAGGTTATTAGGAAGTTATTGAGAAGTTATTGGGGTTAATACCTCAATAATTTAGTTATTGGGAGGTTGTTGGAGGTCATACGCAAGCAGAATTGTCTGTGTATGCATACGTAAATAACTCTCGATGCAGAGAGCGTCTGGTCATCTGTCCTTTATTATTTTTGGGTCTCTCAATTAACCTTCGCATGTAATTTTGACATGTTCTTCTCTTGGTCTAACACATTTTTCGTATACACTTAGCTTTTTGATGGAGGTTTATGTTAAGATTTTATTTTTTGAAATTAGGTATTTGGTTGGATGAAAATAGAAAGTAGTGAAAATTTTAGTGAACTTGGAATTCACCATTAAGATTAGAACTGGTGTACCATGAATTGTTAGATTTTGACAATTTTTAAACTACCTACAAACCATAATCAGCCACTTGTGCAAATCATTATTGACTGCAACTCTGGTCACCATCCACTGCCTATTTTTATATTGATTTTATTTTTCCTTAAGCCAAATACAAAAAACGTTAGCTCTCGCATTTATTGCACACCTAATCAAACAAGAATTTCAAGCATACTACACTACAAGTACATGACATTAGCCTAATAACGCCAAAGAGAATTTGGGTTTTAATTCTTGTACATGATCATGTGAAAATGTTTAATTAAATTTGTTAAGAGTTACAAAAATAGTTTAAAATGTAATTTTAATGAAATTGAATTTTTCTCATATCAATAAATTTCAAATACAAGAAGAAACTCATCCCACAAACTCAACTTTATGTCCCTTGAATGTTATATGTTTAAACATTTATTTAGTAAAGATATTATAATTGTTATATCACTAAAAGTTACATGATCTAGCATGAATCTCGATGTCTTTTCGATGAGAAATATTCCAAGTTCAAATTCATGTCATCCAAGCTCAGTTTTATCAAATTTATAATCAAACTGAAAAACTTGAAAAGATAAACCCAATGACTCTAAAATTGATTCAATCATGGTCTAATAAAGCTCCAATCAAACTTTTGAAGTATAATTAGAGACTTTGGATGGTCAATTAAATAATCAAACAAACTCAAATTTGGCATATATATATATATTTATAATTGACTCGGGCATCTTAATGAGAGGAATTCAACGAGCTTAATATCGCTCAATTTTGATGTTATTAACACAACAAAATCTTTTAAAAAAAATACTTATGATTAATGGGCATCAATATGGGCCGTCCGATTAGGTGATTAGCAAAGTTATGCGCCAAAAGACTGAAATATCCATCCCCAAAAAGCTTTAAATAGGCCCCCTTTATTCACTTAGAATTTAGCTCAACCTCATGTAATCCATGATAAGTTACAATATCTGGTGCAAGAGGAGTTCTCTCTTAGCGATATAAGTCATTTTTCTATTTGGCATAATGCTAAAAAATTTTCTCCTCCTTTGGTTGAGATCATCCTTCAACACCTTATTCCAATAGGGTTCAAGCTTCCAAAGATTGAATCTTATAGTGGGACGTCTGACCCATATGAATACGTTGATCATTACAGAACAATCATTACACATCCAATGAGTTTCTAGCACTCTCCATTGTCAAGTTTTTTCTACTACACTTATAGGCTAAGCATGACTTCACTCTCAAGGGGGGTCATTCATACCTTTGATGAGCTTGCTAAATTATTTGTGGAGTAATTCATCACAAATCAAAGGATTTTCATACGCTCCTTTCAACTCTCTGGGATTCATCAAAGTGAGAGAGAATCACCGAAAGATTTTTTCTTGAGATTCTAGTTTGAAGCTCTTTAAGTTCCAAGAATAGATCTATAATTCTAAGAACTGTCTTCTTAGGAGCATTACATGGTGGTTCTTTATATTCATCTTTAATGGGAGAAATTGTTTGCTCATAAATTGACCTCATCAATTATAACGAAACACAAATTAAAGCTGATGAAGCCTTAAATGCACATAAAAAGAAATTTGAATCTCTCGCTGAAAAGCTTAAGAATAACCCCTACTACTCAAGCCTCTCGATAAAAGAAGTACGAGCCACAGGGAAACCATTATTGGTCCCCTAAATTAAAAAAGAAAGAATCCTAGCCTGCGAATGAATACGCATCTCCTAACACATCCTATGTTAATATTTTAATGACAGTTCTAAATAAGGAAAGTCTTAAATAAACATATTCATTAACGCTAAATTTGGGGAATAAAATATAATATTTTTATTTCCATCGATGTCATGGTCATAACATCGAAGTGAGTAATCAACTTAAAGATGAAATTGAACGATTAATTAGCAATGTTCTTTAGGCCATTTCATATGAAGTAAGATCCCCAACACAAATAACATCCTACTTAGGGGCAGCAAGCCCAAAATCAATAACAAGGCAATCATTATATTATAAGTGAAATTAAAACGATCGTCGGAGCAAGTCTAATATTCAGGCAGATTCTTATCACTAACTATAAAGAGCCTTCACCAATGAAACCTTGTATCAGTCACTATCATTTCAAATTTTGATCTTGAGGGGGTCCAAATCACTCATCACGATCCTCTTAATATAAATGTTGGTACGGGTGAATCATGTTATAACGTAAAGTGAATCCTGATTGATGGAGGAAGTTCAATCAACGTGTTATTTTATTCAACTTATTCTAGGATTGACCAAGGAAAAGCTTCAATCTGCTACTAGACCTCTTTACGGTTTTGATAACCAACCAGTGAGAGTCGAGGAAACAACCGTTGTCATGTGTTTACTTTCTTGCTTACATTTTAATGTTCTACCATATATTTTTTATGTTCTTGCCCTTTTTTTCATTTCATGTAATTTGTGTAAAATAAGTTTAGAGGGGGGTGTGGTTTGTAAACACTTGTGCCTAAATTATATTTAATATATAAACATTTGACTTCAATATAAAATAATAAGTCAACTTAGATTCCTTGAATTTTATAATATATTTAAATAGCTAAAAGTGATGTAAATCTTCTTTAAGAATTGAATTTAATATTAATTAAATAGTTACTAACCTCTTACTATGATAAATACTCTCTTTAGCATAGCAATTCTTAAACACATAAAATTAATTGACTATAAATACAATTATGTAATCAAAGACATTAAATTCATTAATTATCACTTTAAATAACCTAATTAAAAATCACACTATATTGAAATGCAATATTTGAATGGAATTAGTAGGTGATTAAGAATTTCAAAATAGCAAAGAATGAATATTCAAAAATATTAAAAACAAGCTCAATGAGATATAGTAATTCTCGATGATTCAAAAAGATTGAAAAAAAAAAGAAGAAGAAGAAGATATAGATGACTCTATGTTTAAAGCAAAAAGAATTAAGTCTAAGAGAAGAAGCTTGAGGTTAAGCTTGAAATAAAAAATTGGTATCCTAATTTTTTTTAATAATAAAAGCTTAAAAACTTTCTTAATTAATTTTTTTTAGATATTATATCCAATAAGAGATTGATTGCATTAGGATTTTTAATTGACAAGTATGATTGAATTATATATATCTTTGAATAATTAAATTTATTTTACTTAAAAATGGTTCAAGTGATTTAATACTTATTATGTTAAAAGAGTATTAACTATTGCAATGTTAGGTTGTCATTAATTAATGAAAACTCAACTTTAATGATATTTATGTACTTTAATTCAATAATGTTTATGATATTCTTAAAGAGCGAGGAAATTCTGATAAGGGAGCTACTAAAATCTTTTAGAGTTTGAATTTTGGTATTGAATTACTTGAGGATAAGAAATATTAAGTTTGAGGGAATTTGATGTGTATGAAATGTATAGTGTGTGTTTACTTTATTATTTGTGTAACTTTTATGCTTTTGAGGGTATACTTAGTCGATATGTGTCGTATACAGGGAAAGTTCAACTATTTTGCACTAAATAGGCTAAGCCAGCAGTAAGGGCACTGTCAATTATGGAGAACCCATTTTACTTGCAAGATACAGAGAAGAAGACATCTCAATACAAGGACCCAAATGTCGTCGAACCACAACCAAGCGTCAACGCAATCCTACCTAACATCGTCATTTCATCCAAAGTCGGCGCCCTAATTTGAAGGTTCAACATCACAAAATCCAGCAACATAGTCGGCACCACTATGCCCTACACCAGAAATCCAGTGCCACCTTATCAATGTTTTCGTGGCTCCCACCAACATGCAAGAAAGGATATAATTGCTACATTTTCCTCATGAGGGAGGATATGAAGATATTGGAGAAGACTAGAACCAGGGGGTGAATGAGAGAATTCTTAGATTGTGCGAGAGTGAATTTTTATTTTTGTGTGAGAGAATCAAAGTGACATTGCAATGTAAAAGAAAAGAACATTGTGGAGTGAAGCGAGATTCACATAAGGTTTGATTGTTTCTTCATTTATGTAAACTTCATATTTTCCTGCAATAAAATTTACTTTATTTTCTTCACACATGTCTAGTAACTAAGTATCTTTTCTTCTTTGATTTCATAGAGTAATGAATTAGGCTCACTTCATGAAAATCCCAAACACTATTTTGACGTTTTAATTGCATGTTGGTTTGTTAACTTTCCAAATATCATTTACTTTCTTGTTGGCCATTAGAAAAGTTAAAACCACTTGTGATTTAATACTACAAACATTAGGATAGAAGAATAAGTAGGTTAGCAAAATCACATGGTGGAATAGGATTATTGTCATTAAGAGATAGCAATCACGTGGGTGAATATGGATTGTAAACTTTATAAGGTTAAGTAGAGTTAACTATAATATGAGTCTCTAACTCTTCTTATGTTTAGGAATGGAGCAATGAGTAATTGCCCCGGATTGTCAACATTAAGTAAGAAAAATTTTTTGGAAGAATATTGAAGATTCACATGATCCATTTCAAAGAAACATGTTTCTCAAATTAGAAAACTCAAATACATAAGTTCTTGTTTTTGAAATTATTATTTACACACTTTAAGAACATCAAAACCTTCATCATTGTGAACTAAATTTAGGATTAGTAAATTAGTAATTAAATTATTTGAGTGATCAATCAGTTCCTCATGCAATTGATACATTGACTCAAAATTCATGTGTTTCTTGATCGACACATTTACTTGTGCTCTAGTGAGTGCTTTACTACATTTCGGATCACAAATGAGTGCATCAATGGCTCATTATATATGCATAACGATTCGATAATGGTTGATGTGTTCATATAGGTCAAATGCCCCATCATAAGAATAGATATTTAAAAGTTTGAATCATAATGAAATAGGTTGTTTGAGGACAATATCGGACGATGGCAAAGATACTTGGGAACTACGACGAGTATGAAAATGACTTATATCTTTTAAATAGAATTTTTCTTAAACCATATTTTGTAGCTCATTGTGAATTATATGGTGAGGTTGAGCTAAGTATTCAAAAGTGTTAGAGGCTTGTAATTTGGTTTGATAGCACGATGTGGATGTGTGAAACTAGTTATATTCAAGAGGTCAATTTCCTAAATTAGTTAGGGAAGAACTCTAGTATGAGAAGGGGCAACTGAAGGAGATTTCTCTATATGGGTCTTTGATTGGTACTTGGTCTTAGGGTAGAAGAACCTCCCCCATTTATGTTAATACTGATTTTTTAAGCTTCATATAGAAGCTGTAGAATCTCATTTTAAGATTCCTTCATTCTCCATATGTGGTCTTCTAGGGCCAAAGAAGAGACATCTTCACCAAAAGGGCGATGCATATCAAGGGGAAAAGATGTTGAGGTTTGTCGTCCCTAACTACGAGATTGTCTCATTGAATGGTAGGTATTGGAGAGATGTTCCATTATTATGAGTAATAATTTTCTTAGACATTGAAAGAGAACTCACACTTTTGTAAATGTGGGATATTGTTTCCCGCAGATGACACCAAATTGTTATGCTAAAAAATTTATGTAGATGGAGTAGTGATTTATCGACATACCATTGTATGAAAATTTATCACACACACATGAGAATATAGGGAAGGGAAACACTATATTTTTTATGTGAAAACCCCCTGAAAGGGAATAAACCATATGGCATAGCCTATTCAAAGTAATTCACTATATGTTTGCAAGTACAGTGGTACACCCCTCTCTCATGATAGGGAGAGTGGAGTTACAATCTTACACTGAAAAACTACACTTGTCTTTAAATAGCTCAAACCATATGTGTTAGGAAATTCAACAACAATCATAATCTAGCTACAGTGGTTACAAGTACTATCCACCAACAACAAAAGGTCAGTGGCGATGGAAGGTGATGACAGGTGGTAGTCAATGATGGTCGACAACTACGGAGGCTGATGGTCGATGGTGTCTGGGGGCTATAGAGGTTAGTAGTTACTCGATGGGTCTTCTCTTCATAACATACTTTGTAATTTCACTTCTCATTCTCTTCTTCTTCGCCCCCGAGTGAAGAGAGCGGGCATGTTTATAGCTTTTTTGGGGAGAAGCATTTTGTCTTTTTAGTTCATAACTTCTCTAACCATATGATTTTTTTAAAAATTTAACTGTCTTAATGATCTTGAAATTGAGCGATCTTAGGCTTGTTGAATTCCTCTCATCAAGACGCTAGATTTGACAATAAATATGTCAAATTTGGAATTTATTTGACAATTCAATTGACAATCAAAAGCTTTCAATTATGCTTCAAAGGCTTGATTTGGGGTTAGTTGGACCCAAATTGAATCAAATTTAGAGTTGTTGGCTTAATTGGACCCAATTTGAAAGTGATTTATCATTACCTTTGCTTGAATTTTCCATAGAACATCTTATATTTATTGAGAAACATATCTTCTTAAGTTGTGTTGAAATAAGCATAAAAGCTATTAACAAAAACCTCTAAAACTAACAAAAAATTTTCAATGGCTAATTATAGCCGTTAATACTGCTTATTATTTGGCAGTATTTTGTATGTTAGGATCCCGTTAAAGTTATGCAAGAGTCTTTAATGCACTATGTCACCCATTTTGTGTATAAGAAGAGTTAAGGGAATGTCATTTTCTTAATATTTCACAATCTCTCTAGGTTTTGTAAGTCATTTTAATTTGTATCTTTGCAGGCTATAGTTGTAGAAATATATTGTACTAATTTCTAAAGCGTTGGAACATAATGGATTGATATTTAAGTTATAAACCTTTCTTTGGTATAAAATTTGGGTGGTTTTAGTCTTGTGAGCGTTTGTCAGAATCAGGAGGCAGGTGTTCTTACCTTCATTCTAATTATCGTGTGAAGGTTTCTCTACATTCAATCAAACAGTGATAGCAAATTGAAAAGCAATAATCTAATTTGAATAGAGTAGGCATGAATAGAGTAGTTAGATGTCAACTCATATAAAAATCCTAATATTTCAATTTTTTTTTCTACAATATTAGATTTACTTTCTTGAATATTTATTCATATTTCATTTATATTTAAATGCTTATATGTTGTGAATATTGGAATGCTTGTTCTTGTAATCATGTCTAGAGTTGATCACATTACTTGTGATCTAAAACAAGTTACTCTCACATAATATAGATCCATTTAATTCACCTTATTTGGAGGGGCTATTAGTTTGATGACTATGATGGTGGTGTAACTGATCTAATTATCCTAACATGTGTGGTTGAGTTAATCATTAAACTTATGCTTAATAACCATAAACTCACCCACTTCATCATTAACCATACACCTTCACTTCCAATGCCAAACTTATAGGTTACTTTGCTTTTAAGTGCTAATTTAGTTGAGTATTTTGACATGAACATAATGCATAATATTGATCAGACACTCTGTAGTTTATCACATATTGTGTACCATGTTTTTTATAGTTATAAATTTTCTGAGCTTGGTTAGGTGTGATTTCAATTCCTGGGGTAATGTAAGTTTCATTGCTGTTGTCCGTTCATTAGAGGTCATATTTTTTTGGAAGATTGGCATACATACCACCCAATTACTATGTATTTATATATCTAAAGCCTAAACTTTAAATTTTACATATATATCAATTTCCCTATGCTTGAAAAGATTTGAGTGATATAAATGTAAAAATAAAATTAAAAAAAAAAAGTTAAGGTGTTAGATTACATAAATAAGATTTGGGTGGTATGTACATAAATGTCCCTAAATATTTTTTTTATATATATTACTGTTACTTTTATTAATAGCTAACACTGTCATTATCAAGTCACAATCGTTAATTGTGAAAAGTGGAAGATTTTGTTAGGTAGCTGACAGCCAACGTAAAATTTTTCGAAAAATTATGACATGAATCTTTTTTTATTGTTGTGCAAATGGTATGACATCCCCTTGAAGCAATGTGTTGTATGGCATGTATACAATTAAAAAATGTGTTAGGGTCGTTACTCCAGCACCCGGGTGTAGTGTCAAATAAGCAGGGGTTCCCATATTACAGACGGATATGAATAAAAAAATTAGTTCATAAAGCTATTATTAGGATGATCTTAGAATATAGGTACTAACACGGATAAATTAATGAAATTAGTTGAAATTATGATTCATAGAAAGATAAACATCTTATGTGTTCAAAAAACTAAATGGATTGGATAAAAAACTAAGGAAATTGATAACTTAGATTTTAAAATTTGCTAGTCAGGTAAGAGTCACACTAGAAATGGTATAGGTGTAATTATAGATAAGAGTTTGAAAGATGACGTTGTAAAAATTAATGAAATTGAAGATAGAATTATAGCCTTTAAGATTATTGTTGATGTCAAGATTTTTAATATTTAAAGTGCTAGGCTCTTCAAGTAGGTCTGGATAAAGGTTCTAAAGAAAAATTCTATAATGACCAAGAAGAATTAATACAAATGATATTTCTTAAAGAAAGAATTTTTATTAGAAGAGATTTAAATAGACATGTCGCTAGAGTGGTCGAAGATTTTAGAAATATTCATGGTGGCTACGTTTGTAAAGTGATTAATAAAAAAGTTAGAATCATATTAGATTTTAATTTAGCATATGATTTTGTTGTTGTTAATACTTTATTCAAGGAAATAGATGAGCATATTTACTTATAAGAATGAATCTAATAAAATATAAATTGATTATTTTCTTATGAGAAGAAGAGTTTATCGAAAATGTAAGGATTGTAAGATCATTCCAACAGAGAATTTAAATACTCAACATCGATTATTAATTTTAGATTTGAAGATGAGAGTTCTAAAATAAAGAATACTAAGAATCATTATCATAGAATTAGATGGAGACATCTAAAAGATACATATAAAATTATTTTTACAAGTAAACTTCAAGATTTCAAATTTTGGGATGTTCATGAAGAAGCAAGCTCTATGTAGGTAATATAATAAACACTATTAAACAAGTGACAAAAGATGTACTTGGAGAATCAAAACTTATACTCAAGTCATTAAAGATGTGTATACTAGAGTTGTTACATGTGTTCAAACAGAATGATGATTGACCAAATATTTTTCAATTTTAGTTGGATTACATCAAGGATCGGCACTAAGCTCATATCTTTTTGCTTTAGTTATGGATGCTCTTACTGGACATTTACAAGTGGATGTACCTTGGTGTATGTTTTTCGCTGATGATATGCTTCTTATGGATAAAGAGAAATTATTGCATACGGACACCGCATGCATCTCTGCATGCGGTGTCCGATCCTGACCGTAGATCACAGTGATCTACGATCAGGAAATATTTAAATTTTTTATAAAAAAAAATTAGGTGAGACCCACCGAAATATATCATGCCCGTAGATCACCTGATTTACGGTCAGGATCAGACACCACATGCGTCTCCGTATGGAATAATTTTTTTGTGGATAAGACTAGAGAAAGAATTCAGAAAATATCTGAATTATGGAAATCTACTTTGAAGTCTAAAGACCTTCGTTTGAGTAGAACTAAAACTGAATACATGAAATGTAATTTTAGTAGTAATAGTTCTAGGTGATCAAATTATTAAAAGGTGTAAACTTTTTAGATATCTCGGGGCTATTTTCAAAGTGATGGTGATATAGATGGGGATGGTATTCGTAGAATTCAAGTTGGTTGAAGTGGAGGAATGCTTCAAGCCTATTGTGTGATAGAAAAGTACCATTTAGATTGAAAGGAAAATTTTATAAGAAGGTGGTGAGACCTGCAATACTTTATGGTGCACAATGTTGGCCTTTAAAAGAGAAGCATAAAACTAAGTTAAGTGTTACCCGGATAAGAATGCATAGGTGGAAGAGTGGCTTTATACTTCGAGATAAATTGTGAAACGAATATATTCGGAATAGGGTTGGTGTAGCTCCAATAGCAAACAAAATTAGAGAAAATTGTCTTTTATATAGTTTGGTCACACTAAACGTCGACCATCTGATGATCTAGTTAGGAG
This sequence comes from Phalaenopsis aphrodite, assembly GCA_003013225.1. NCBI lineage: Eukaryota > Viridiplantae > Streptophyta > Magnoliopsida > Asparagales > Orchidaceae > Phalaenopsis > Phalaenopsis aphrodite. The sequence goes on from NEWO01000915.1 coordinate 31,312, forward strand.
AGTAGATGTTATAGATTCAACTTATGTTACGAAAAGCAAATGTCTAATTAGAAAGTCTTGGGTATATTGCATAAAAAATGATCTTAATTTATTGAATTTAAATGAAAATATGATACTCAATAAGACACAATGGAGAAAAGGATTCATGTTGTGGTATAAAGGTCTGCTGCTATTGTTGTTGACGGTTATTCTTGCACTTTTCTTAATAGTTATTGTGTGTTATGACTTTAGGCTGCGTTTCCTGCAAAAAGTAGGCAAGGTTGACAGTTCAATCCACTAAACTTTGCATCAAGACCTGCATCCCAGGGAATAGAAACAAAGTTAAGTATGCAATTTACTCATATCCATGAACATACTAACGCTTTATTACTTTTAGAAAAGAAAAACAATAAACTCGAAGAAGATGGAAGTAATTACTTTGGCCTATGAAAGATTAAAAAAATGAATAAAATTAGGAGTTCAAGACTATATAACTTCTTGCAAAAATTATTTTCATCCAGCAGAAGACTAAGGGTCTTTTTGGGATAATTGTAATTGTTTGAATAAGCAGTTGTGAAATTACTACAGAAGAANGGGTAAATTATTTTGAAAATTTTTTTCATAAAATTTCTGAAAATATGATCGACCTTATTGATCTTAATATTGTTAATAATAATAAAATTTTTCATTTTTATCGTCATATTAGTAAAAAAGAAGTTTATAAGGCTTTAAAGAAAACTAAAGGTAAAAAGTCTCTAAAACCTAATGATATCCTAATTGAGGTGTAGAAATATTTAGGTGATTTAGGAATCTTTTGGCTTACTAAGCACTTTAATATTATTTTAAAAACTAAAAAGATGTCTGATGAGTGGAAGAAGACTATTTTGGTTCCCATTTTTAAGAATAAAAGGGATGCACAAAAATTTATAAATTATAGAGGAATTAATTTGATGTGTCATACTTTAAAATTATGGTAAAGAGTACTTGAACATAAGTTAAGACGTATTACAAAGATTTCTCAAAATCACTTTATATTTATTCCAAGCACGTCTACAATGGAAACTATAAATTTATTTAGAGGTTTGATGGAGGATTACAGAGAGAATATGGAGGGCTTACATGTGACTTTTATTGATTTAGAAAAAACTTACCATAAAGTTCCAACAGATAGCCTTGAGAGAGTTCTAGAGAAGAAAAATGTTGATATGGCTTATACTCAAGTCATTAAAGATGTGTATACTAGAGTTGTTACATGTGTTCAAACAGAATGATGATTGACCAAATATTTTCCAATTTTAGTTGGATTACATCAAGGATCGACACTAAGCTCATATCTTTTTGCTTTAGTTATAGATGCTCTCATTGGACATTTACAAGTGGATGTACCTTGGTGTATGTTTTTCGCTGATAATATGCTTCTTGTGGATAAGGAGAAATTATTGCATACGGACACCACACGCATCTCTGTATGCGGTGTCCAATCCTGACCGTAGATCACGGTGATCTACGGTCAGAATATATTTAAGTTTTTTATAAAAAAAAAATTAGGTGAGACCCACTGAAATACATCCTGACCGTAGATCACCTGATTTACGGTCAAGATCCGACACCACATGCGTCTCTGTATGGAATAATTTTTCGTGGATAAGACTAAAGAAAGAATTCAGAAAATATTTGAATTATGGAGATCTACTTTGAAGTCTAAAGACCTTCGTTTGAGTAGAGCTAAAACTGAATACATTAAATGTAATTTTAGTAGAAATAGCTCTAGTCACATAATTGTAACTATGGGTCATCAAATTATTAAAAGGTGTGAACTTTTTAGATATCTTGGGGCTATTTTCAAAATGATGGTGATATAGATGGGGATGGTATTCGTAGAACTCAAGTTGGTTGAAGTGGAGGAATGTTTCAGGCCTATTGTGTGATAGAAAAGTATCACTTAGATTGAAAGGAAAATTTTATAAGTTGGTGAGACCTGCAATACTTTATGGTGCAGAATGTTGGCCTTTAAAAGAGAAGCATAAAACTAAGTTAAGTGTTACCCGGATAAGAATGCTTAGGTGGAAGAGTGGCTTTATACTTCGAGACAAATTCTGAAACGAATATATTCAGAATAGGGTTGGTGTAGCTCCAATAGCAAACAAAATTAGAGAAAATTGTCTTATATATAGTTTGATCACATTAAACGCCGACCATCTGATGATCTAGTTAGGATAGTAGATGTTATAGATTCAACTTATGTTACGAAAGGCAAATGTCTAATTAGAAAGTCTTGGGTATATTGCATAAAAAATTATCTTAATTTATTAAATTTAAATGAAAATATGATTATCAATAAGACACAATGGAGAAAAGGATTCATGTTGTCAACCCCACTTAGTGGTATAAAGGTCTGCTGCTATTGTTGTTGACGGTTATTCTTGCACTTTTCTTAATAGTTATTGTGTGTTATGACTTTAGGCTGCGTTTCCTGCAAAAAGTAGGCAAGGTTGACAGTTCAATCCACTAAACTTTGCATCAAGACCTGCATCCCAGGGAATAGAAACAAAGTTAAGTATGCAATTTACTCATATCCATGAACATACTAACGCTTTATTACTTTTAGAAAAGAAAAACAATAAACTCGAAGAAGATGGAAGTAATTACTTTGGCCTATGAAAGATTAAAAAAATGAATAAAATTAGAGGAGTTCATGACTATATAACTTCTTGCAAAAATTATTTTCATCCAGCAGAAGACTAAGGGTCTTTTTGGGATAATTGTAATTGTTTGAATAAGCAGTTGTGAAATTACTACAGAAGAAACTGCTTTTCCAAAAGTTACTGTGGATATTACAAATTTATTTTATTTTCAAAAATTCAAAACACGGCTTTCTGATAGTCATCACTTTAACATCTCAGGTTGGAAAAAGTAGTTTTCTATCACAGAAATTTCTAAAAAACAACAAGAAAATAATTCCTCAAACAGAACTCTGGCGAAGGTCCGAAAAGGAAAATAGGCAGAAAACTGTCTCAAACAGACTCAAGCGGAGATATTATAAAATTAGAAAGAATATATAAATCATGCGTAGCCTGTATACAATCGTTTCCAGTATGCTTTTTTTGTAAGAAAACTTGCTTTGAAAGGTAGGCTAGATATGCTTATCAAGCAGAGAAAAACTGGAAGATATCCAAGGGAAAGAGATTTCACGTGAAGGTATAAGTTTTGCATATATCTTCTTTGATTAAACAATGAAAATTGCTGGACAAGACCCTGAAATTTCCCAAAAAACAAATGGTTCATTAGGGCAACTCTTGCAACCAATGCTTAACATTCAACTACCACAATTTCCCCTAGCTACAACTTTCTTACTCCATATCAGACATCTTTATGATAAAAAAATATTTTATTTACATCTAAATCTACTAAAGCAATTGTCAAAAGTAATTGTCAGGTTTTTTAAGAGGGAAAAAACTAGTACCTGCAGCAACTTCAAAAAGCTTATTTCCTACAAGAATTTTATGCATGTGAAAATTTGCAGCTGTCGCAAAAGGAACCTTAGCTTTTTATCGTATGATAAATTGCTCTTACAGCACACAATAATGGAAATATAATACTTAACCCATGAAATAGAGAAACTCTGATATATATCTGGGAAGAGGTTTCAGTGCCCTATGTTACTCAGGCTACCTTAGAAAATGGATTCAGCTAAACAACAATAAAGAAATAATCATAATACTAAGTTGAGGGCAACATTCAGCATATAAACTCCAAGAAATAGAGGTCAAACGTAAAATATGTGACACTCTTTCCACTTTAAAAAAACTTCATAAAACGCCCGTTATTTTGAGAAACTCACATGAATGGAATAGTTGCATTATTATGGAACCACAAAACTGGATGTATTTAGATGAAAAATTAAATTCCTGACAGGAAAATACAAATGACACAAAAAAAAACATCAAACAGACACAGCACGAATATTACATACTTTCCTTCTGCTAGAAAGCACGCCTTTACAAGGCCGAGAAGTCACTGTTGGTTAGAGGATTATTTTGTAGAACGAACCACAGTTCCAATCACTGTTCCTTCGAAAGAAAAGTTTAATGTTCATGTATATATACATATATATAAATGTTACCTGTTGAAGCTATATATCTAAGCAAGCAAAAGGTCAAATTCAATTGGAAGATTTACAAAACATGGATACTAACCATTACATACTATAAAATCGGAGAACTAGAAAACTATGTGATTGGACAACAACAAAGCACATCATTCATGAGATTAGAAGGCATCTTCAAAATGATTCAGATATTAAACTCTACTCGAAATAAAAATTTCTAAACAGAAAACTATAAACTCTTGTTCATCATGGCCTCATAAATTCTAAGTCACAAGTTCCTACATGCTTAACTAACATAAAACTTCTGACAGTACATGAAACATATCTGTACTTAAAATTTTGCAACTTAATTCCTTAAACATCCACTCACCAAACTTGGAGGAAAATCAGCAAGTCCTTGTTGACGCCTTAAATTTCAAAATTAACCCAAAAAAACATGGCTAATTTATTGATAAAAATAAGGGAAATTTACATCCATAGCACATAATTCTTACGCATGTACATATTTAACACCCAAAGTTTAATATTTCCACTTATAAAAACTTAGTGTCATAAAACTATTCGTGAAATGGTGTTACTTTACTTTTAAAAAGGTGGTGATGGTGTTATTTTTTATGTGATATTAAAAGATCTCAGTAGTATGCATGTAAATATGAATGTTTCGGTGTTAGGTATGTATATACATAAGAATTGTGTTGTATGTATGTAAATGACCCTAAAAATAACTACTAATTAAGTAATTTCTTAAATGCATCAGTATTTTTGTTGAGTATATAAGCTATAAGAACTTCTGTAAAATCATCCAAGGAATGATATATCTTGATCCCTTGGACGTAATAGTTGCACATGTTGCGATGAATGTAGTTTTTGCTTTTTTAGCGCACTATTTGTGTGCTACTATACTTGTTATGAAACTGTCTGCATACATATTGTTGTTTCTGCCGTATATATTCACCTAAAGGAGCAATCAACTCTTTGGCGTAAACGGCTCTAATATCTGATTGTAAGGACAGAAGGCTCATACTACCAATCTTGGTGCCCAAAAGAGATCGGATGAACATAGGAAACAATTATATAGTAGATGTTTTAGATTCAGCTTATGTTAAGAAAGGCAGAGGTACACCTAGGAAGACTTGGGCTTATTGTATAAAAAATGATCTTAATTTATTAAAAATAATTGAAAATATGATACTAAATAAAACACAATGGAGAAAAAGGATTCATGTAGCCAACCCAACGTAGTGAGATTAAGGCTTTGTTGTTGTTGTTGTTGGTCAATGAACATGTAAGTTATTTGAGACATTTTCGTCAAAAATAGACAAGGCATACACATAATCAATATAAATTATGTAATGTCAGTGGCACGGGGGTTTAACACCATTGTCCAAGATAGCAACCCTCTTTGGCAAACTCTTAACAATTTCACGAGTCCTCACAGATACAACTTCACTCTTCTTCTTATCTATAACCTCTTTCTACATAAGAGTATCATAATTATGTTATTCAGTCAATAAACATAAACATTCATGGGCAAGGAGAACAAGAAAACGAAAAATATAATTTCAAAAGATGAGCATTATAAAGGGAATTTACTTGTGCACAGTAAGTCCCTTTCCTAATAATTAACAAAAGATAGAAGAATAGATCTCTCTTAAAATAATAGTTCTCAGAAAGCCATGTAAAAAGTATAGAATTACTCTCTCCACAAAACGTAATAACACAACAATAGCCATCACCCTTTTCCTTCAATTACTGAGAAGGAACATGATACGATCTGGCATCAGATTTGGCATGTTTTTCCACAAAAATTAAATCAAAGCAAATATTTTTCATTAATATTCCAAACAACTCAATACGAATATAAAGTTAGACACCTAAAAACAGGAAATCTCTCCCAAACCCAAAACCGAAGACTCGCCACAATAATCTCATGCACACCCCTTACCCTAAACATAATAAGCTTATTTATTTCCAAGTATAATAATAATAAAACACTAACTTGCCCTTAAACATACAAAAGACCAAATTGCCCTTACGCTAGGCACCGTATTAACAATACTCCACCCCCAAAAAACAAATTAGCCTCAAGGTGAGAAAATGTGAGCGTTCCTCCTCCCCCACCACTATCTCTAGTGCTTCATCTCCGGCCTCCTCATCATGAACTATGAGAATTTGTAATTTTCGATCCTTGCAACAGTGTCCTGGGATAAACTTCTCATCACACCAAACACATAATCGCTTGGTTCACTTCTCCTGAATCATTGTTTCTATAAGGCGCTTGAGTGTCTCTCCCGAAAGTTGTCCATCATTCCTATCTTGTGCATCCTCTCTCTAGAGTTCCACTGTTTGAGCTTTTGGTATTGTTACGACGCTCCATCTATGTTACTCCTTCTAGCCTTCTCCATATGGTTCTTGTCCTTCACCATATGGCTAGCTCCATCATCTCCCTCAATCCTCTCGATCTCAATAGTTAAAGTGTTGCCTGTATGTCGAGCTTTAGGTCGTTCACGAAGTTCCCCTCCAATTCTGCTTCAAAAATTACCCCTAAGTCATCGCGACAAAAGCTTGAATCTCTCCCTCTATTCCAAGACAATTCCTTCCTGAGTAAAGATATAAAATTGTCTGTTTAGGTCTCTTTCCCACATGGTTCAAAAACATTCCAACAAATAATCTTTAGCTTCCTCCCATGAACGAATCAGAAATATAGTCTCCCTCCATTGAAACCAGGCTAAGGTGTTCCCCTTTAAACATAACCCTACTGCCATTAGTTTCTCCTCCATATCTAGCCCATTCACCGTGAAGTAACGTTGCACCTGATACACCCACCCTTGTATGTCTTCCCCTTCAATGATCGACAGCTTCAACTTCCTAACCCTAGCATCATCACCCCAACTTCTATTCCTCCGCTATTCTCCCCAAGTATCTTTTGATCAAATAATACCCCCTCCCAAATTCTCTTATTTCTTCTTTGCACTCCTCCATACCCCTTGCATGACCCCATCCCCATGTTTTAGCCCACCCACCTCATTCAAAAATATCTAATCAGCCCTGGGAGGAGGTTATTGATGGTGGATGTTTTCCTCATCATATCCCTCTCGTCCAATCTATTTCTCTTTCGATTTAGCTAATGAATCTCCAGTCAACCCTTGGTTAGAATTTGCAAACTGAACTATCCGCGAGATCTTGGGTTGCATCTCAATAAGTCTCCCCTAAGCTCTCAAATCGATCGTCAATGGCTAAAAACATTTCCCCTATCTTGAATTTATGTTGGCCCACTTCTTCCTCCAATTTCTTTTCCAAATTGTCTTTTTTTTTGTCATCGTTACTTCCTGTCACTAGAGCACGCTTGATCCCAAATCTGGTCACTGACTTTTAGGATCACAATTAGGGCACACCCGATTCCATCACACAGCCTTGCCCATTATGCCTCGATCCCTTCTGTTTCTCAGATAACTCGTATTGCGATCGTATTGCAAGGTTTCAATCACCGCCCTTTATGATCTCGACATCACTTTCCTAGCATGCTCTAATCGTGTATGCATCGTATGACTAAGGAGGAAGATGGAGTTTCAGATCTCTGTATTCACCTTCTTAGCTAGCTCTAATTGCAATTGTATTGCATCCACAAAGCGAAAGGAGGCGAAAAATGGAGCTTCAAGTCTCGCTAAGCCATGATCCTTCGCATCGGAGCCTTCCCTGCTAGCTTTGATCACAACTGCACGCAAAGATGATGACGGTGGAAGAGAAAAATTAGTGTTTCGAGTCCCTATGCGTCGATCCAGACCATAGCATCCCAGATCACATCATTCGTGCACTTGAGCAAGCCAGATCAAGCATAGTGCTCTATAGGCTAAAACCATTGCCCACTAAGTCATGATTTGCTTCAGCTTCTGTCGAGTCAATCGATCCTATATTTTGTCGATCTGATTCCCAAAATCTTGTGGTCTAATACCAATTTGATACGATATGGAAACAAATTTCGCACACTTTTCCAAAGAAATTAGGGCAAAACAAATATTTTTCTTTAATAATCCAAAGAACAAAACATTAATACAAAGATAAACACCTCCAAATCAACAGTTAGACGATCTCTTCCAATTCTTACAATTCGAGAGATAAGAAATCTCTCCCAAATCCTAAACCTAAGACTCACCAAAATAAACTCGTGCATCCCCCTATCCTTAACCATAATAAGCCTAGTTATACCCAACAATAATAATAATAAAAGACAGCCCTTAGAAGTACAAAAGAACAAATTGCCCTTAGGCTAGGCCCCGGCATAACAGAACATCAATTGGTGGCACCCCCAACTTAGCTCATTTTAAGAGTGGTTTAGAGCCTTGTTACCAACCAATCACCCAAGTGTCATTTTTAAGTCAGTACACAATACTTTCCATAGATTTAGAGAAGTATCCTATACAGGTACTTGGAAGACAATTGATTAGGAAAACCCGTCAGCGTACTTACCAAAGTAATTGAGTCCATTTTGATCTTTTCCTTATTGGAACTCTTCACCGGGGAGTTGACTTCAACTGCCACATAACTAGCAAAAATATTGTAGCAATTACAATTCAGTAGTTACATCTATCATTGCCTAAGAAGGGTGATGGTTCCAAGTACGAGGATAAACATATTGGAAAACATGTGGCCTTTCTCTTTTTCTATGAATTATACTTATCGTCGTGGGATTAGAAAGCATCTTCAAAATGAATTTATAGACTTGGCCTTTTGAATCTATATATCAAAGCAAATGAAAAGACAAATCCAATTAGAGGATTTACAAACCATTGTTAATAATCATTCCATATTATAACATCAGAGAACTTGAACATTATTAGTTGCAGCGCAGCAAAGCACATCATTTATGTGATTAGAAAGCCTCTTCAACATATTCGGTATATTAAATTCTACACGAAATAAAATTTTCATATTAGAAAACTATAAACTCTTGATCATCATGGCGCCTTAAAATCTTAATCACAAGTTCCTGCATGCATAACCAACATAAACCTTCCAACAATACAGGAAACTTTTTAAAATTATCACTCCTAATTAACCGATTTAGTCCCTTTAGCATACACTCACCGAACGTGGAGGAAAATCAAGTTTAACTCTTTCTCGACTCCTTAAAATTCAAACCTAAACAAACAAGGGGGCTAATTTATTGAGAGCAATAAATACTAAGAAATTAATCAAAAAAAGTGGCTAATAACTTAAATTATTTGACCTGTTGAGTAAAAAATTTGATCTTTAAAGTTCCTATTTATTTTTAGGTTATTTATATCGATTTCAATCTAAATGATTTAAAATAAAAAAGGTGACCCAATAGTTTAATATCAAAGGCGGACTTAACCCATTATTAGGACGTGGTTTAGCAAATTAGGACCACCTATGTGGGAGAGGCTTACTCGTGCTACATTAGCCCTTAGCTATAATAACTGTCATAAATTATGAAAATGAAATAGTGAAATCATAACGTATCCACAATCTTTACTTTCACTCTCCAAAACCTGTCAAATCAAAGAATGTGTTTCAATGTTTATTGTGTAGTCAAACAGTGTTGACCCAAAGTCTATGACAATAGGAAACCTCATCCAAAGCTTTCAACAGAAGGAGACCATCTTGAGACTTAACTTTCACTCTTGTTGCCAGAAAAAATAATGAAAATATCATAATGAATTATCTTAGATTCATGGTCCAAGACGTTATAATGTTGATATTTATGAGAGCACAATGAAAACAAATTGAGGACGGCTATCCAAAACCTCGACTCGTAGAACGATAACCAAGGAACAGTTCCTTTCAAAATGCATAACCCAAAGAAGATGAGCCTCAAAAACAAGCCATTATAATGAAGATGAAGCTCCCAAATAAGGTTCTATGGTCACAATTTCAAAAGTAGAATGTTAAACCTCATACAACGGTAATGACAATTGACCTACTATATGTCCCTCCCAAATGAATTTTATGGAGATGATTTATAAAAGAGAAAAACAAGACTCAGAAGAATCAAACATTCCTAAGTGGCAGAATGCATTAGCTCTCTTTTTTTCAAGTACTTTAATATGGTTATATATTAATTTTAAATGTCCATCTTGAACTAAAGGCAGAATGCATTATATGAATTCCGTTTAAAGAACCCCTTTCAAAAGCAAAGAAAGAATCTTTGAATTTTGATTATAGTACAAAGAAGCCTAGAGTTTTCTTCTATGAAGAAAACAACCAAATGAATACATCTTTAAAATTATACTATACTCAATCAAACTTTGACTGACATTGCTAGTAGAGAATGTCATATATCCAAGAAAAAAAAAACAACTTCCAGCCCATAAAACAAACTAACAACATCATTACTGCATTGGCATAGACAGCAGCAAATGCCATAAATTAAAACAAGATAAAAGAAAACAACTTCCAGCCCATAAAACAAAATAATACAGCATTAAATTTATACTTCATTTGATTGATAATTGACTGTATTGAAATAACTAACATAGAATATCATTTATTCAAGCTAGATAAAGTATTTATTTCAAAAAATAAGCTTATGAAAGACCGAAAAAAAAAGAGAACAAAAAGAAATTAGTAATGTTCCAGCTACCATACCAAATGATCTAAAATAATTAATTAAAATTAGAAATACCACTCCAAGAGATTTTAGCTGAAATCAATAACTTCATTCAATTTATAGTACTACAATAAACCAAAATTATTGCAAAACCTGACAAACTCCACCAAAACAATATCATGAAGTGGTACAAATGGTTTGTATATTTGGGACAGAGAATGTAACGCCTTTCTATAATATCTTCTTTTCCTTGTTTGATTGTCTTAATGTTCTGCTAAGGGCATTATCAAAGTGCTTCAGAAGTAAACTGTGTGCTAAACAAAGTTTTTCATCAATAGGATCCTGAAACTTCTCATACACTGCAGGAATCGTGAGAGATAGAACCACTCCTGAAATCAAATCAACAGGAGAACCATTTAGACAATAAATATGGTGGCATTCCAAAATCACTTTTCTTTGTCTACTAATTACAATACAATTCATCCTAAATGAAGCTGTTCGCAAAAAATGATAAGAAACTCACCGATATAGACAAAGGTGAAGAAGCTAAATAGACCACCGATATAAGACACAGTCCATAACACCAATATGACCTGAGAAATTAATAAAATTGTGGTCAGAGTTTATCTTTAACAACAGAGAAACGAAAACACATGCATAAATACCTTAAAGAAAACAATCCTGTCCCTTCCAATAGCAATATCACGTGCAATGGACAATGCATGATTGATCCATTTCCGCGCCTCATCAGAAACCTTTCCAACGAGCTCCTCTGAAACCTCGAGTTTGGGAAGAGGGGGAAGAGGTCTGAATCAAATATGACACCCGATGCAAGGTCATATCACGAATAAATAACGAATCAAATATGACACCCGATGCAAGGTCATATCACGAATAAATAACGAATCAAATTAGAAACAGAATGTGGCGGTAAACCTATTAAGGAGGGACGCAGATTTTCCCCAAAAGAAGAGGATGGTGACCAAGAGAAGTAGCGAGTTCGCGACGAGAGATAGCAAACTGTAGCCGGCCAGTTCAAAGAGAATCCAGAAGACAGTTGCAGCCCCTGCCACAGATGCCGTCGCAGTTGGGTTCCTCCACAGTAAGACATCGGCAACTGCATCAAGACAAAACCCCACAAAAAAAAACAAATCAAAGTTGCCGCGTAGAGAACGCAGGGAACTAGCTAGAAGAAAAAGGAATATCAGGTTGAGAGACCTGCGCCGCTTCCGAGAGCACGGTGGACGGATCGACGGCTCCGGCCGGAAGGAGGAGACTGGGAAGAGTCGGAGATGGATCGATCAAGCTTTTGCGTCGCGGCAGAAGCCATCGGAGCGATCAATCTAGGGTTTCAGGACCTTAAGCTCGCGACAATGGACCAGAGATTACGCTCGCGGCAGGATCCCCTCCAGTTGGGAAATTAAAGGGGAGGGAGATCAAATCACAAAGGGAAAGATTGCGTCGGGAGTAAAATGGTCGGTTCATCATGTGCAGAACCTTCTAAGTTTTGTAGCTGTCGTGGAGGGGTTTAAGGCATTTGCTTCTATACCACCCAATTTTTATGTATTTACATAAATGCCACCCAAGCATCCCTAACTGTGAAACCTTTAATATTAGGTCAAGTTTTATCCTCATTATTTTTTGGAAAATGAATTTTCATATATAAATTTTACATCAAAATATTCTACTATAAATATTAAATTTTGGGTGTTAGATTTATAAATATATAGAAATTTGTGTGGTATGATATAAATTTCTCTGGATAGGAACTAAAGGTTTAGAAGCACTGATAAATCATACAAGAATATGTGCAGTTCAAATAGTATACGAAACAAAGTCCGTATATTGATCCCACGATAAATGATATATGTGTTGTTCAAGTATCATATGTGTTGTTTAAGTAGTATGCAAAACAAAGTTTGTACAAGATTTTTCATGCAATTTACTATGTTTGTAGGACCCTCAACAAATCTCAAATAAATGACACCATCGTTGAGAATGAACTCATGACCATAGTATTTGCATTTGATAAGATTGAATTCTACTTGATGTGAACCCATGTCGTTGTTCACACCGGTCATGCCATTATCAGTTATCTTGTAACCAAAAATGATTTCCAACCCAGCTTGATCTGATGGGTCATTTTGATGCAAGAGTTTGATTTGCATGTTATCAATAGAAAAGGTATAGAGAATCATGTAGCAGACCATTTATCTCGACTCGAAAAGAAAAAAAATCTGATGGGTGTCTTTTTAACATAAATGAGAGTTTTCCTGACAAGCAACTCCTCACCATTTAGAAGGAGATTACTTTGGGGAACGTTGACATGTGAATTACATTATTAGTGGGATTGCTCCTTATGGTTTAACATACCACCATAAGAAGAAATTCTTCTCTGATGCTAAATTCTACTATTGAGATGAGCCCTATTTGTTTAGGAGGTGTAAGGACCAAATTCTTAAGAGATGTTTGCTTTTTGAAGAGATCAACGATATCATTAAGGTCAGTCATGATTCGAGATTTTGGGGCATTTTGGTGGATTCAAAACTGCAACCAAAATTTTACATTATGAATTTTATTGGCCCACCCTTTTTAAGGATGTGAATCAATGTGTTAAAACTTTTGATAGATGTTAGAGGATGGGGAATATTTCTAAAAAATATGAGATGCCCCTCAATGCGACCTTGGAAGTTGAAATATTTGATGTTTGGGGAGTAGACTTTATGGGACCTTTTCCACTTTTCTGAAGAAATATTTATATATTAGTAGTAGTATACTATGTTGCTAACCTCATTTTTGGTGAGGTATTCTCCCTCGCTAGAGCATATGATCTAGTCCTAGGACTTCCCCTATGACCTTCCTAGAAGAGTAGTATTAGGACCTACACCACTTAGGAAATTCAAACCACCTCTTAGCACCTTGTAGTCTCATGTGTGTGGTTCCACTTCCTCAACAGTTAGTTGAGTTGATTGAGACCAGCACATTGAAGCTCAAGTAGAGTTTCTATAGAAATTCAACATGCCTTAAAAAAAGCCATTAAATTTTAAGGATGTTCAAGCACACATACATATGACCATCACCACTACCATAATTCACATCTACACCCACACCCACATACACCCATGTGCATACCTATCACCCCCACCCCAATTCACACACAATCCACACAACACATACATTACCACCATAAGTTACCCACAATCACATCACACTCATACACACTCCCCCACCAAAATTGAAATAAAATCTTAAGAGAATCACATAAACCATGATTGAAAGCCCAAATCAATTTCAAAATAAACCCATCATGATAAATTTCAAAAGTCCATCATGACAAATTCGAAGCTCCATGAATTCCAAAAAGCCCAAATCCACCAAATCAAAACCCAAACCCACCCACTAAAAACTTAAATAAAATTAAATATGATTAAAGATATCCTTTGATTTTTTCAAGCTGAGAGGGCCTCTTTAACATCAAAAGCCCTAACTTTTTTTGACATTTGATATTGTTTTAGTAAAATAATTATAAAAAATAAAATAAAAAATAAAAAAATAAAAAGTAAATTTTAGTAAGTTTAAGGGGACCAAAGTCACTTAGAAAAAATAAATAAGAAATATAAAATTATAAAATGTATTTTATAAATATTTCTTTATATTAAAAATGATCAAAAATTATAAAATTTTAAATGTAAATCAAAATGACATGAAATTTCTTTTGTTTAACTTTCATAGCCTTAATAACCTTTTGTAAAATTTTGGAGAATAGAAAACATATTTTAAATAGTTAAATGAATTTTCATTCTAATTTCATAATTTTTTTCTTAAATAAGTACATAAAATAAAATTCATCCCAAAAAATACAAACTCGTCTCTAAAACATTGATTATCCTATGAGTGAATGATTAACAAAGATTAATAACAAATGGAATCATGGTGTCATAGTTAGCAAGTTGTTTGTCATAGGGGTGTACTTGTAAAAATCATAATTTCACTTTTAACCCTTAATTAATTAATAATGGACCACATCAGAGGGTAAATGGGTGAAAATCATGATCAAATGCTTACTGAAATGCTTGAAACACAAAGGGTTGATTGGAGTAGCCATCAAATCATTAAAAATATGTAAAGAGTAAAGATGTAAATTCATGAATATTTAAGGATTAGAAGAAGAAAATAGTTGAATGACTAAGTTGTGGGGGATATAGGTTGGAAATGCTTAAATTGTTGATTTACACTCCCCACCATGGGTTGGATATATATATATATAAAAGGGAAAATCAATGACAACTCATAAATTGCAAACTTACCCATAGGATCTCAAAAGGTCTCATAATGAACTATACACATTCTAAATTATTAAGGTTCGAAGTGAAAGACCTTGAATAAGGTATGAATAGCTAAATACTCTAAAATTTTCTAAGGTTTAATCTAATTCAGGGGCACATTTCCCTTAGACTACAAAAATACCCTAGGTGGTCTTCCACTTATTTAAGGTTGGAAATATGAATCATGTGGTTAATTTGCTGAAGTCAATTGCTAATCAACCAAATAGGGACCCTTTGAGAGTAGTAATGGGTTGAATATAGTTGATCTAGGTGCAAAAGTGCATATTCACAATTATGCCCTTCTTACTAACACTTGAATAACTTTCTCCATAGAGGTCCAAATAAGGTAAGGGTCTTCACACATAGGTTAATTAAAACATAAGAAAACAAGGATTAAGAAAGTGTTGTTCTTGAATTATTTATCTATTATTTTAAAATCGGCCGGCAAATTCAAAAAATTCACAAAAATTTTAAAGGGACTTGAAATGACTTGAGAAATTTTGGGACTGTTTAGAACCACATTCTGAATGTCCCAACAAGGTTCTAAACATTTTGTAGGTCATTTGAACTTCTTGCAAATTTTGAAGAAAGTAATTAAAAAATGATTCTAAGAAAAAAATATAAGAGAATAATAATTATTAGTTAACTGAAATATCGAATTCCATAAAATGAACCTGATATACCTTAACCCAAAGTAATATCAAATTCTTAAGGATTTGAGCTTTTAACATCATGATATTTAAATTGTGGCAGTTTTATATGAATCATCGAGTTGATTTATAAGTTGGAAGTGTTAGTGATATTAGTGATGATGTAAGAGCATCCATCACTAAGTTCGTGCTACTAGAGTTGTATTATGTCTTCTAACCTGATGACCTTGTGAGGGTTCAGGGTTGGTGTTTGATACACCTTAAATATATAGTATTTTTAGACACATTTTGATACCTATTTTTGAGATATTACGCTTTAATGGAAGGTATTTTTGTGTTTTTCTTGCAGATATAGGTAAAAATGGTGAAAAATGCTTAAAGGAGTGAAAAATGATTAAATTTGGAGCAAAAATGTGAAAAATGTGCAAAAGACTTTTGGGGCGTAAGCGTCAGATCCGGCGCTTAAGCGCGGGTTAAACAGAGAAGGCCGCGCCTAAGCGCAGAGGTCCCACGCTTAAGCGCCGCTAGCAGTTACTAGACGAGTAAAGTCGGGTTTTGCAAATTTTGAAGAGGTTTTTGAGGCACCCTTTGGCTTAATATGTGGTTATAACCACCATGGATGAAAATTATCACAAAAGGATGCATCTCTTGAGGAAATACATCGAATCTAGACATAGTTTGAAGAGTTCCAAGGCACCTCTTGGAAAACTATAAAAGAAAGAAAAGATGACTTTGAAAAGAATCCTGAAATACTTGGAAAGTTTTGAAAGTTCATCAATTTGGGGAGTTAGTTTGGAGAGATTTTCAGGCACTACTTTTACTTTTATTTTATCTTTTTTGTTAGTTTATTTTGAGTGATTGTAAAGAGAAGAGTTTCAAAGGAACTTCGAGAGTTTGGTGGAGAACTTGAGATAAATTTTTTATGTTTTTGTTTTGAGACTACTTTTAGTTTTGATTGAGACTTGTTGTTGGTTTGACAATGATTTCTACTTTTAAACTAAAGTGTAGTTTTGTTTTTTTCATGGATTCTGAGTAGTTTTCTTTATCTTTCTTCTTAAAATGATAAGTAATTAAGTTGTGGATGAAAATTATGGAGAGTATTGATCTTTAATGTTGGAAGAAGTTGTGATGATTTAAATTCATGCACTTCGTTTACTTCTTGATTTGGCCAATCTAAATGTTAAAATTTGTTATGAGAACATGTAAGAACCGAGCTGGTATTGTCTCTGTCAACAATTGGAAATAATCACATGATGTTGTATAAATGAGAATGTAGTTCATATGATTGAGTGCAAATAAATAAGGAAATATTCATTGAAGGGTGTAGAGTTAGAGGACTTTAAAGTGACAGGTTAAAGCCCCAAACTTGGTTTATTGTTTTAGATTCTGATACAAGATGTTAGCCCCCATGTGGAGGGAATCGAGGGAACTCTAGAGTGAGAGCTAGTATCTTCCCTACCTAGCCGATCTTCAGAACTCTTCAAACTTTAAATTAGTCAATGTTCTTTATAACAACTCTAGTAAGGGTAAAGAATATTATTGTTCCTATTTGGCACAACACAATTTGCATACTTCCATAACAGAATTCATATACTTATTACTGATTCATGATAAGAAGAAAGATATTTTTCTTATTAAGTGTTTTTCATCTACAAAACTCTAGTTATCTTTTTAAGTTGTTACTATTTCGTCAAAATATCAAAAATACCAAAAATATTTAAATTTTAATTACTGTAAAATATATTCAGTTTAAGTAATTGTCTTTTTAAAAATAGAAAGTTTTCTAAAAAGTGCATATTGTATAAAGTCCCTGTGGGTTCGATATTCAGGTCTTAGTCGAAAAGTCATATATTACTTGATAACAATATGTATACTTGTGTGGTATCTTAATATATATAAATTAAAATTTAAACTCTTATTTTTTTCAGGATCAAGTTTTTGGTTTTATTGTAAAGTAAGGAAATATAAGTGAAATATAATTTGAATTATTATTGTACTTTGCATATTAGCAGTATCAAGAGGGATCAGTGCCCCTATTTGCCAATATCTGGTGTGAAGTTGTCCTTGCTTTCTTCGGTCGTCGGTAGTTCTAGCCCAACAGTCTAACTGACCTGTGGACAATTTGCATTATAAAAAAATATGTACCATATATAATAATAAAATAATTTTTTTATGGTGTTAATTTTAGGTTTTTGATGGCCTTAATAAAATATTAATTTACATATATGCATGATAAATCAAGAATTTTAGGTGTTACCTTTTGTACGTCTACTGGTCAGTCATTTTGATTAGGGCTAAGAGTTGCTCTCCTTTGATTGTCTTGTTGGAAGCTTCCATCCAGAATTGGTCTTGTGCACACTTATGCTTTGGATTGATTATTAAAAATAAAAGAGGGGAAACTTTTTAGAGAGAGATTATTATGGACAAATGCTTGAGGCTGAGCCTATCCCTAACTCAGAATAATTATATCCAGTTCGGATCTTTCATATATCTACCACCTAGTTTTACACAGATATGCAATCTTATGTCTTAATATATTTTATATTAAAATGTTTAATTATTCAATGTTTGTTTAATTTTTACGCATTTACATATGAAACATATAATTGTGATTTTTCTGAGATATCATCATAGGCAGCAGGTACGCACTGCTACTTTCTCTTTTGTTACACTTGGTTACATTGACTTTGTTTAAATGCACAATATTGTTATTCTTCTTACTTGTTGAACTCTTAGCATTTGAAAAGAGACCCTAGGATAGATAATGTTGGACATATGCTTAGTTTAAAGTCCTATAACACACGACCAACATAACAACTTAACAAAATATTAACAATTCTTAAGGCCTCATAACACAATCTATTGATTAAATGATAATGACAATAAAAATAATAATCATCATCTAAAATGTACATTCTAAAATCACGACAATAAAACAATGAAACAAGAACTTAGAATTGGCCGCTCGAAGCATGGTTTCTATCTTCTCTTCTCTTTTCACAAGAATGAGACAACGACACGATCAAGTAGTAGTCAACTTTCAGGCAATGATGAAGACAAAAAAAATGAAGTGAAGGATGATCCTTAACTAAACTTTTGTTAGAGTTAAACAACATAAAATCTTACAACTTTAAGGTTGTTTGTTTAACATGACGTAAATTCTTACATTATCTTTTAAGCTTTCATATGATTGTATGTCGTATTATATAAGTCCTAACTCTTTTTAGGATTTCAAGGCTGCTTATTCGATACGGTGTAAATTCTCCCATCCTCCTAGACTGTCTGTGTTGATCATATGATGTGCACTGTAAGTCCTGTATTTAAAATAAAAAGGCAAGAGTAAGCATCAAATAACATCATTTCCAAAATGTAAAGCCAAATAGTAGGATAGTTTGGGAGGTCGTAGAGATTCCCTTCAGAACTTTTGACATCCGCTACCTTTCGCTCATTTGGTTTCTAAAATAATTTTTCCACATTGAAACCTTCCCACTCAGTTTTCCTATGTCCAATCATGAAAACTAAACTTTGAATTATTGAAGGCAAAACCTTAAACTTTATCGAGAGTTTTCTTAAATGATTTTAGCTACTTATGATGCAATTAACTGTAGGGGTTTGCGCCTATAGGAGAATTAGTAACCCAGATAATCTAAACCCTACCTAATCCTCATATTATGTAAGGGAATGACCTGTTTGAAATATTGCAGACCAAATACATATCATAAACTCTAAGTCAAAATAATTGAGCCTATTTTCTAGTGATACCCTCATCTTCTGTGATGAAGTATTACTCTTAATGTGGTGCTCAATTGTTTAAATCATTAGATATATGACATTTATATGGTTTCATTTTTTTAAAATAAAAATACTCTTTTCAAAATCAAAATTATATACATATTAAACCCAAATATATTTTCGATACGAATGATAAAAATCGACTGATCATATGTCTCTAAGTGGATTGAGGCTGCTGCTTTGCACAATTATGATGCTCAGAGTGTTATTAAACCCAAAGTCCCGGCAGTCGACCATATCTTCTACTAGATA